>JAHNEJ010002413.1:0-261729 GCA_022559845.1 Amorphophallus konjac | reverse complement strand
GCCTTGATGGGAGGCGCTAATCAATAAAGAGACGCCCTGGGGCAGGGCGTGAATCCACAAACAGTGTAATAAAAGCAGGGGATATGATGAAGCACGCCTTATCAGAAGACGTCAAACATAAATCAGACGCCCTGTATGAAGGCGTTAAATAAAAACGCGCCTCTAGGTGAGGCGTTAATTCAGATCACAAACTGGCTGATCTCGGGAGTGTGCAGTGTGCACGGTGGAGGGTGCCCGTGGGGCACAAAAGGAGGGGTACCGTGGGTACCTATGGGAAAGGGCACAAGTGGGTGCCGAAGGGGAAAGGGCACACGTGGGTGCCAATAGGAAAGGGCACATGTGGGTGCCAATAGGAGATGGTAATCAAAAGAAAAATAGTGGAAGTCCCACCGTGATCGCCAATTTGTGGATCGTGATAACTCCACACATGTGGAACAAACCACACATGTGAGATATATAAAAGGGTGGAGATGACAATAAGAACAAAAGAAAGCACGTGGTGCTATAAGGAGTGTGATCACCAGAGGGGTTACCTCAATAATAAAACAAATGATCGCGAATACCTGGTGATAATTGGGATGCGGGATGGATTGTGAATTCCTTCCTCCTCCTTCAATCGGCCGGCCGATGAAGGGGGTTTTCCTTGTTGATTACCTTGAAACGAAGAACAAACAAATAAAAGAAAAAGTGGATCAGCCAAGAGTGAGTGTAGTATCAATCCAAATAAACAATATGATGATGAAATATGAATATAACATGCGCACCTTTTTTTGTGTTTGGTTTTAAAACCCCTAGAGAATTAAGGGTGAGGAGAGGAGATGCAGTACTAATGCAACAGAAGAAAAAAAAACAACATGATGGACGTGATGATGCGATGAAGACAATTATAAACAAAAGAGAAGGAACCCCTGCTGTTCCTGTAAACAGTAAAGGGGAGAACCAACGAAGCAGCAAGAAGCAGAAATAAACGATGAAGAAATCGCACGGATGAAGAAAATCCTTCTCTGCTGTATGCTCTCTGTGCTCTATCTTCTGTGTGTGTGTGTGTGTGTGTGTGTGTGTGTGTGTCCAAAACTCAAGCGAGATCGATCAGGGAGTCCTTTTATAAGGTCTCGATCAAAGATAGACACAGATTCGGAAGATAAGAATAGGCAGTGGTTATCAAAGGCAAGGACTCTAGTTCCCAGATCGAGCAAGGTGACCAAGAAAGATAGGGAACTCTTCAGGACACGAGTTTAGGAAGGACACGAAAAGGAGTGCGACACGACCTACCCAAGGGCGTCAATTCAACAATTGATGACCTGCCCAAGGACGTTTATTCAAAACACGACCAGGATCAGGGCGTTACTTCCTAGATTCAATTTGGATAACAAAACCTTCCTTATTTGAAAATTCCAAAAGACGCCTGAAGTAAAGGCGTTGATTAATAACACGCCCTGAGGAAGGACGTTAATCACTGATTTGCAATTAGTTGGGACTCGTAAAATACCAGGAATTGACGCCTGTATATGTGGTCGCCTTTCTTTAGAACGCGCCCAAGGTAAGGTCGTTAATTAAAACACGCCCTAGGCAAAGTCGTGAATCACAAAAAATGCAAGAATAAATCACAAAACCACACAAAAATAGAAAAACTTTATATTATAGAAATATTGAAGTTCACTTTGGAGCGTTAACATAGTGACATGAGATTTAATCAACAAAGCGTCAATTTTGGCGTGTCTACAAGACCAAGAAAAGGCAATTGGAGAGCTCCCCTCCTTCTGTAAATCAACACTAGGCTGCTTCTTCGGCCTCCACTGCACAAGCCGAACCTCTTGCTTCTTCTGACATTCTTCCTCATGAAAGAGCCCCTGCAAGGCCTGACCAGTCGAGCATATCATCATCTGACCCTCCCGGCAATGGGGGCGGGTTGGTAATCGGACAGACTGCATCTTTTTCTGGCTGGACTTGTTTTGAAGCTAATGTGCCGGGCTGGATAGGCCCTCTGACAAAATGTTGACGATAATCCCAGGTGAGTGGCCCAGAATCACCCATCATTGATAATGCTGTCTCCTTGTAGCCGAGACCTCTCCTGCCCATTTTTCTTCCCTTGGGTATGGGCTTGGTCATTCCTTGTAATTGCACACCGAGGCCTCTCCCCGGTTGATAGCCCAATTTCAGTATGATGTTCCAGCCCTTGGAATCCCGAATCTGCGGCTTCACTTTGATGTTGACTGGAGTAGCGGCGGGCTTAGAAGATGCATACGCCCAGGGGAAGTTCAAGTACAGCACTGATATAACGGGCCGGCTGCCTGGTCAAAGTGTGGGAAGAACCTGCTCCGATATGGCCTTAACTGTCTGCACCGCGGACAAGCTTTTAACTTTGACGACCCTCCCTTGGAAAGGGAATTTGACGCACTGATGTGCGGTGGAAGGCACGGCACCGAGTGTGTCAATCCACGGACGACCCAGGATAGCCTTGAACATAGGGTCGATATCGAGCACATAGAATTCCACGGCCATTGTAAGGGGCCCGAGCTCTGCCTGAATGGTGATCACCCCGTGACACGCTCGCCTCGAGTTGTCATACGCTGCTATAGTGGTGGGGGTAGGCCGTAATAACTCTTCAGATATGTTGCATGCTCGGAGGGTGCTAAGTGGACAAACATTAATTGAAGCCCCTGTGTCAACCAGCGCTGCTTCAATGCTGACCTTGTTCAGAGTGATTGTAATGCAGAGCGGCATTTGCCGAGCTTCTGGAGGTGCTAGCTCAGTTTCTGAAAATGTAATTGCCGGCCCTTTGGAGATGGTTGCTAATGCGGTCAGTAAGCTGTCGACTGCCATATCTTCACTGACCATTACCTTCTGTAAAAAGTCTCTTAGTGCATCCTGATGAAGGGTAGACCTTTTGATCAGCTCTAGCACAGATATTTTAGCGGGCACCCGGTCTAGATGATGTAACAAGTCATATTGAGTACCTGGCAGCGATTCAGTTTCTTCTTGCTCAGCCGTTGGCTGGGAGGACTGGGGATTAGAAGTAGTGGGGTAATTCCGATGGAACATCTTGCCACTCCTCAGAGCACAATTCGCTGCAGCATCTGAAGATAGTATGATGGGCCCTGCAGGGTGGATGAATGGAACAGGTGGTGCGGGGGAGACGGTTTGGTGGAGTGTAAGGTTGGTGGTGGCAGTGGGTGATGAGCGGATGATGGGCGAAGGGTTGGTGGAAGGCAGGGTGGTGATGAGTGTCGACTCGGGTGGAGGGAAGGCTAGCAGAAGGGTAAGGATGGATGAAGGGTTGGATGGTGGTGTGATGACGGTGACGAGGTTAGGTGGTGGATAGTATGATGGAACGGTGGGTGGTAAGAAATTTGCTGAAGCGGGTGTAATTGGGAGGATGAATGGAGGGAATGCTGGGTGTGCAGGAAGGACGAAGGAAGGAGTGAGGGGATTGCGGTGGTTATGGTGGAGGGCCATGACTTGTGGTGCGGCACTGTCATCATCAAAAGACCATCCGGTATTGTGGGCCGGTGGTTGGACCACGTTTACTTGTGCTGGTGCTGGCGGCTGCTGCTGAGGAGCGGGTGGGTGGTTTGGCATCGGATTCTGATGGATGCCCAGGTCCTGTACTTGCTGTGGTTGCTGTTGCGGTGGCTGCTGCGGCTGCGGTGCCTGTTGCTGCTGCACTTGCGGCCTCAGCTGCTGCCCTCTTTTCTCCTTGATTTCAACAATGGCCCGATGCATTGCGGCCCAATCTATCCTTTGCCCTTCATGGAGATCATATACCAGATCCTGAAACTGGAAACATCCTTCTATGGTATGGCCCGGCTGCCTATGGAACATACAATATTTAGTCTGATCAACGGCTAGATTCCAAGTAGGCCGTTCCGGAGGAAGTTGGATAGCATTCACTGACATGAGGGCGGAGAAGATATCTGTAAGTGTCTGTGGCAATGGAGGGTACTAGGCTCTCCTGGGAGCCGGGCGCTTGCTGTTAGGGTTGTTGTTGTTGTAGCCGTTAGGTGGAGGGACATTGTGGTATTGCGGAGGTGGTGGTTGTTGTAGATTGGGGAAGGCATTTTGTGGAGTGACAAAGGTATGCGGAGGGTTTTGTGGGGTTGCCTGGAAGTTTGATGGAGCGGGGTTTTGGGAATTGCGGGGGTTTGGGGGAAGCGGAATGGTGCAGACTGGAATGGGAAGGCAACGGCTTGCACTTGTTCATTTGTCTGGACCCCCTCGGTAACTGGCCCTTGTGGCTTCTTGTGGTACTTGGGCTTTTAGTTTTCAAATAAAGAGTGGATGGGGGAATCCTTAAACTGGGTCTGGATGAAGCGCGCCCGGCTGTAGAGCTGATGCATGTTGGCTATGTCGTTCATTACCAGGATGTTCCGGAAGGTTGGAGTAGCATTTGAAATCAACAGCTTGACCTTCTCTTCCTCCGGGATGTGGCCAAGCACTCTAGCGGCAATCTGTCTCCACTTGTCTGCATAAGTGGCAAACTCCTCGTCTGGTTTCATCTTCTCGGCCACCAGATCTGTGAACGAGTATTCTGGGCCGACCCTGTCTTGGAACCGCTGGATAAACTTGTCCTTGACTATCTTGAAACTCTCAGCCTCTTCCAGTGGTAGAGAATAGAACCATTCCAGAGCAACACCATCTGAAGATCGGCGGAACAAATACGCCATAAGGCGATCATCATACTGGAATTGCGCCGATTCATATAGAAAATCCCTCACATGAATAAAGGGATTGTTGTTCCCGTCGTACTTGCGATAGTTGGGGAGCTCTGATTGAGGAGGGAATCGGATATTCTGGAAGCTTGGAACAAGGATATCGGCCAAAGATTGTGGGCCAACCAGCTTCTGGAGGAAATCGAGTTGCTGCTTCATGGCGGCCCACTTGTCGAGCAAGTCCTGCTCTCGGGAGGGAGCAGGGGCGGCGAAAGATGCTGATTGAATGTGAGGAGCAGATGGAACGGTTGTGGCAGAAGGTGGGTGCCCACAGGAAGGAGTGGAGGGATAAACAGTAGGGATGGGGGGCCCGTAAGAAGGATATTGGGCATAAGCTTGACCCGTATTAGGATAAACTTGGGCCGCCCCTTGCTGAGAGCGTAAAAAGTCGGAAGGGCCCATGAGAATTTGCGGAGCTACCGGAGCAGATGTGTGATGATCCATTTGAACAAAAGAAGGGATGGGCGACTTTCCCTTATCGAAAGATTGTTGGGCTGAATTGGAAGACTGGCCCGTTTCCATGCCCGTGAAAGTGATGGTCCGTGGTTGGACCGGAGTAAGGTCAATTGGAATGGGCTGAGCGGGGAGCCCAACAGTGGAAGGATTGGATTGATTTTGGATGATGGTAGAAGGAGATGCGTTGGACCCTTGCATGGTCTGATAAAGAACTTGGAGTTGGGCCGGATCCAATTGGGCCATCATCTGAAGGACGGAGCCCGTGGAAGGAGTGGAGAAAGAAGGGGTAGCTTGACCACGTTCCATAGAAGTGGGGGACGGGAGAGGGGTAGTCCCCTCCCCGGAGGAAAAGGTAACAACCCTAGGAGGGTTCTCAAGGAGCCCTTGAGGAAGGGAGTCTTCTTGGGAGCGGGGAGGATTAAAGGATGCCATGGTGGACTCGAAAAGAGGATTGGAATAGAATGTGAAGAAGGAATTGACTTGAGGAGATGATTCGGATGGACGAAAATAACTCCACATGCAACGAACAACCTTGACAAAATGCAAAAAACAACCAACAAAAACACACAATAAGCAACCAAACTTAGGTGATTCTAACAAGATGCAAGTGATAAAAGATGAAGACACTCAAAGGCAACCAAGTTGTTTAGAATGATGCAACAAGGTTCTTATGATTTCTCCTTTGGAACTTTAGTGGATTTGATTGATATGTGCTCTCAACAATAGGTTCCTAGCAGGAGATGGGTATGAGACTTGGTTTGACTCTAAGTGTAATCACTCCTTCACTTATGCAACCCTAGACACGAGGTAGGAAAGGTACAACCGGCTCGGCGTCCGTGTGGGAATCCACAGCTCGCGGGGACTTATGGAGGTCCCTGCTATGATTTCCTGGTCGGCTCCAAGGAATATGAAGACGAGAGGTCCTCACAACAAGGTAGGAAAATGCAATCTAAGATATGACAAGATGAATGACCCTATGTGCACCGGAGTGCATGCAAAGTCTAGCCTAAAATCTAGCAATCAATGATGCACACAATGATATGAATATATGAACAAAACAAGGAGGAAGTCCAGTACCACCCAAGCAATAAATCACAGCAGAAATCACGAAAATAAATGCACCTCGGATGCGTACCTGCCAGGAGTATGACGGTCGAAGAACCCTGCGTCAGAGTAAAATAACGGTCGAATACTAGACCGCCAGAAATGATATAACGCAGGGAGATGGGTCCGTCAAATGAGCCAGAGCCAAAATCAGACAGAAATAACAGGAAAAACCCGTGGAAGCTCACACAGCAGAACCAAAGTGGCGGTCTAATGTCCCTGCGTCAGGGAACTGTAACGTAGGGACACAGGGCCGTCGGAGCACCCAAAAAAACCAGAATCAGCAGGAGGTAAAGGGGAAAACCAAGGGCAACTCAACAAGCATATGATGGCAGGTCTAAACAGGAATCAAAAGCACGATTGGCACAAGCTGTCCCACCGTGATCGCCAAAAAATTATCTGTTGATTTTATTTTGCATGTCTATCTTTTCTTTGGGGTTTTGAATGATGAAACGACAAGCAAGTAATCAAAGATCCGCTCTTAACCTATGAACATGTGATCATGAACCTAGGCAATCAAAGCTAACTCTAGCATGGGCATGCTATCTCACTCAAACTACGCTAAAGGAAAGGGAAAACACACGCCAGGGCGTGGAGCAAGGAGTAAATAAAAACACACCACAAGGGGTGGAGCAAGCAAGAAAATAAAAGAGATATGTGATGAACGAGAAAGCTAATGCCCAAGACTAAGGAAAGATGTGATCGCCACCAAAGTAAAAACAAGCAAAAGACCTGTAAATACCTCAGAAATAGGTGGATGAAGCACCCGCCCATGGGAGAGAAAACCAAAGAGAACCCGCAAGTCAGCTAGAAATAACGGCCAGGACCCTGTGCGTTACTTGGAAAGTAACGGCCACCCGATAGACCGCCAGGAGAAGATGACGTGCCTGCACCAGACCGTCAGATAACATGCAGTAGCAAAGTGTAGATTATTTTAACTCCAACTCTTCCAGCTGGCTAGAAGACTTGGGCCTCATACTGGTGAACCTGTAAACCTGCCAAAGATGTAGAAGACACGAACAAAACAACCCAAATTAGCCCTTTCAACAATATAGCATCAATTCTCAAAAGAACTTAAAGACATCAAAAGGAAAGGGGATTACCGGGGAGTTTTTGGTTTTTTAACCCCTCTGGGTGTTTTAAAAGATTAGGAGGATGTTTGGATGCTTAGAGAATAGTGAGAAAATGTGGAGAAAGAGGAGAGACAATGCTTTGATTGAGGAAAAACCAGGGAAGAACTTAAGCATGCAATGATGAACTTGAAAGACTAAAACCAAAGTACTCCCTTGATTATGAGATGGATGAACGTGGGAAGCAGTTCCTCTTGGATGAAGATGACTCCTGAGTTCGGCAGCACTTCGTCGTGAATTTCAAAATCCTCCTCTCCTGGGCCATGAAGTCAAGGGTTCTATTTATAGACCCTCAAACTCTCAGGTCGAGCAGAGGATAATTCAGCAAGATAAAGGGATAATTCCTGGCAAATCCTCGAAGATAATATCACCAAGAGTCCATAGAAACAAACAGAAGGTCCTGAGGATCAGATTTGAAAGAGATATCATCAATCCAAACCCTTATCTTGGCCACGGAGTAGCAGAGAAAAGGCCTGAACTGTCAGGACTCTCTGAAGGAAGTAACGGCCACACGACAGACCGCCACTTGGGAAAAACGCACCAAGGAACATCCGTCACTATCAACCTTATCCCTAAAAGATAAGATCAACGGGAAGAAGACCCAACAAGTTGGACTCTTCAAGAAAGCAACGGCCAAGACATAGGGCGTCAGAATGAAACAACGGCTGCACGACAG
This sequence comes from Amorphophallus konjac, assembly GCA_022559845.1. Taxonomy (NCBI): domain Eukaryota; kingdom Viridiplantae; phylum Streptophyta; class Magnoliopsida; order Alismatales; family Araceae; genus Amorphophallus; species Amorphophallus konjac. Next base: position 253,654 of record JAHNEJ010002413.1, on the reverse strand, counting down.
ACCGTTATTATCAACGTGTAATCAAAAGGATAAGCTTTAAAACGAGGCCTTAAGCCTTAGGACTTCTTCAAAGAGTAACGGTCAAGAACCCATCCGTCATAATGAAACAACGTGCCTAAGACCGACCGTTATTATCATTGAGGTTCAAAAAATGAAATGAAGGGGCTTGCTAAGATTCATCCAATGAAACGCCACCAGGAGCCATATCCGATCAAAGAGTTCAGACCCAAAAAAATAGGCTTCAACCAATCAAGAGACTCAATGAAGAGTGAACAACTCAGAGCATCATATAGAATGAATAAGGAGATGACCCGACTTATTGGGTATAAAACGGGTGTCAACAGAGATCTTTATGAAATTCCTCAAGTCGATTGGTCGAATCCACCTGAAATGCATGAACATCACTGTGTTGAGGAATAAATTCATTTTCCTTGCCTCCCAGACAATGAACTTATGGTGGAATCTTTTGACGCCCCTCCCATTCCTGATTTTCCTCACCTCGACTTGATGCTAGACAAGCCCACACTTGAGGATGATCAAAATTCTGTCAACAGTAATAAGGTATGCATTGGAGGAATATTTCATCACTCATGACATGATCATTAGCAATGTTCTTCCTTCATTCTATGATCGGGGTGGTCCTTTTGAGCTGAATCCACCCTGGTCTTTCACTGTTGATTCTCCTAGTCTCCTAGACACTGATCCATTGCTTGAAACTCTTCTCCCTTTGATCCCTTCTCACCTCACTAATGTTCATGAAATATCTAAAATTGAGGTAGAAAAAGATATTTGGCTTCATAATAAGGTCTTCATTAATATTTTCAACACATACAAAGACCAAAAGTTTGAGAAATTTTTTTTGATCATTAATCATGGGGATCCTTTTGGCCTAATTGATCCATCGTGGAATTTGCCGCTGGCCACCCCATTCTAAGTACGGTTGTTAACCCATGCATCACATGATCAATCTAATTGTGATAACAATCACTCTAGCCCCTACGCAATCATTCACAATCTCATCTTGTTGTGGTATAATGCTTTGTTTTTGAATAAAGATGAGATAATGTGGTGGCTCATTCTTAAATCTATATGTTGATTATAGAGCTTTCATGCGTCTAGCTGAAGATGGAAAACTTAGCGCTTCTGGGAGGCAACCCAAGGTTCTTTGTTATTTGATGGTTTATTTTTAGTTTATTTTTCAATAGACAGGCCAAGGAGAAGAAGCTATCGCTATCTATAAAAAGGTTGTTTCACCCCGCATATCAGGTTGTCTCTCTCTTACTCAGCATTATTTCTTATTTCATATTTCTTTTATTTCTATTTTATATGCCATTGAGGATAATGTCATTTAAGTTGAGGGGGAGAGAAAAATTTCATTTCATGATGCACATAATATAACCTGACATGTGTCCCTGCATAGTGTCCTGCATATCTTTTAGGTTGTCTTACATTGAACATGAAAGTAAAAAGATGAAATCCCCAATTAAGTTTTATTGATTCACTCCTTGATGCAAGGTCCTTGGATAGTAGCTGGGGACTTTAATTGCATTCTTGATGTTGATGAGAAAATTGGAGGGCTTAGTCCCAGTCTGAAGTCCATGGCTGATTTTAAGGATTGTATAAATAGCTGTGGTCTCCTTGATGCTAGTTTTTTGGGTTCAAAGTATACTTGGCACAACAATCAAAAGGGTAGCAAAGGAATCTGGGCCTGGCTTGATAGGGTCCTGATTAACTCCAACTGGTTGAACTGTTTTCCTATCACTGTGGCACATCTGTCAAGAGAAGCCTCGGATCATGCTCCCCTTCTAGTCAAACAGGTTGTGCCTAGCAAATTTCATAGTAGATTTTTCTTTCAACAAATGTGGACTACACATGACCTCTTCCTTCAGGCGGTGGAACAAAATTGGAAAACCAGTCCTATTTCCTCTTCAGCCATTACCACCCTATGCATCAAACTCAAAGTTTTGAGGAAAATGCTTCGGCTCTGGAAAAAACAGGTGTTCGGTGATGTGCATAACAACCTCTTGATAGCTGAGGATGATGTATTAAAGGCTGAACATATTTATGATTCAGCCGCTACTTCTAGCAATCTGGAGACCTTATCTGCTGCTAAGAATTCCTTGGCGAATCGCATTGTTCAACAGGAAATGTTTTGGAGACAGAAATCAAGGATTCGTTGGCTTAAGGAAGGTGATAGGAATACTAAGTTCTTTCATATGACTGCGATGACTAATAGGAGGCGCAACTTCATCCATCAGCTTCGGAATGGATCTGGCTCTTTAGCCTCTGATCAATAGGAAATGAGGCTTATTGCAGTGGAACATTTCCAAAAGGCCTTCACTTCTCAGCAACATTTCATAGACAATGCTATTATAGACTGTGTTCCCCACTTGATATCGGCAGCAGACAACAGCTTTCTCTGTGCAGTCCCTGATGCTAATGAAATAAAAGAAGTTGTTTTCTCTATTTCAACTGAGAGTGCTCCGGGGCCAGATGGTTTTACAGGATATTTCTTTCAAAAGGCTTGGCCGATCATCGACAAAGAGGTGACTGCAGCCATCCAGAAATTTTTTGCTATACGAAAGCCACTTCCAAGGGAGTTCACTTCCACTCTGATAGCCCTTATTCCTAAAGATAAAAATGCAACAGACATAGCTGATTATAGACCTATTAGTCTATGTAACTTCTCTTATAAAATCATCTCCAAGGTCATTTGTAGCAGGTTAAGCAGATATCTGCCAGTTCTTATTTCTGGGGAGCAGTCAGCCTTCGTTAAGGGGAGGCATATTGTGGATAACATAGCTTTAGCTCAAGAAATGTGTAATACCCCGATTATTTATTAAGTTTTATTGAGCTTTTATTAATTAAAAATTGAATTAAAATGAATTAATGTTTGAATTTTGAAATATTAATATTTAATTCATTAGAAAACAGAACCTATAAATTCGACTACCTTAGAAAAATCTGTAAAAATAGTAATTGGGTAAAAGATCATTTTTATAGCAATTTTGTCTTCTGGACTTGACCCAAATTAATTACGTAACCTTGTCTAATTAGAGGATTAATCCCGCATTTGACTTTTACCTAACATTTACCTAATCGTAACTTAAAACGTGAAATTCGACCTTATTACTCAACCAAATGATCTGAGATCAAGGGCAAATGGAAGGCCACGAGGTAAGGAACATTTACCCTCAATCAATTTGAGGTAAACCTAGCCCTAAAACGTGCTGCCGACATAGTTTTGGTCGAGTCAAGGATTCCAGCGCCGTTTCTAACACGTAACTTGCAGCGCCAAATACTCCCAACTCCGAAGGCTCCAGAAGCCCCATGACCTATAGAAATGTAGCTCTTCGACTCTAGTTTCATTTGGTAGCTGGGTCAACCGACGAGGAGTCCAGATCTGGGAGTATTCGTCGTTTTGGTGGAGGGTGTTGGTAGTTCATCGTTCTTCATCTCCAGCCCTTTAATCCGTCGATTAAGGTAGGTACCCTTAACCAAATGAGACTTGTAAATATAGTATCTTGATCAGCTCGTCGAGATCTATCCAATGGGACTGAAAGCCCCAAATTTCATTAGGTATCCGTGGAGATATCAAGCTTTTTGTGAGCTGCTGTCAAGCTTGTTCTTCATTCTAGGGTTTCAAATTCTTTCTCCGATTTGAGGTCGGATCTAACAACCAAACTCTAATTAACTTACATGATGTAATCAGCATGTAGTTAGCTTTCTTTTGACACCAAAATCCCTAAATTCCGTTGTGTATGTTGGGAGAATTTTTAGATTTAGTGGAAGAATGTCAAGAATTAGGTCTTCTTGTGTTCTTCATAGAATAGGTTGTGATTCTTGTGAATTCTGATGAAATTCGTGTTTTCAAATTGTAGTTTTATGACCCTAATATGTCTAGTAAGATTCCTATAGCATGGGGTTTTGATTTCAACTCAATTGGACCACAATTGGGTGAGTTTTTGTGCTTTCCGAAAGTTACTGCCGTTGCTGTTCTTGCAGGGGTCGACCCCTGGGGTCGACCCATTTTCTGGGCAACCCTGCAGGCCCGAGGGTCGACCCATCCAGTCCCTGCAAGGGGGTCGACCCCAGGGATCGACCCATGCGCTGGAATGAAGGGGTCGACCCCAGGGGTCGACCCATCCTACAGAATTTTGAGGGGGTCGACCCCAGGGGTCGACCCATTCGGCTGCCAGACCCCATTTTTATAGGGGTCGACCCCAGGGGTCGACCCATACACCAGAAAACCAGTTTTGTCATTTTTTTGACCCGAGGATCGATCCGTATCATTAGGGGATCGACCTAATCAACTTAGACCAATTAAAAACTATATTTTTGAAGAACCAGTGACCTATTCTGGAAACCTTATGATTTCAATTTACATTGGTTCCTACTTGCAAACATAGTGTAAAAACATGCCGTTTACCATCTTCATTTCGACTCATACATTGGTTAAATAGAAACCCACATAATTAGTGGTTAATGGTGTAACTAAATCTCTGTAATGCATGTTATTTCATTCTTGTGAGCTTGTTCTTTAATCATCTTGAATCTTCTTTTGGATTAATGATTAATGCAAATGATAATGGATAATCTTTGACATATTAACTTGGTAATTATGATTAATATGTTGATTAGCTTGTTGGATAGCTGCTGTACTACAGTAGCGCAGCATGATTAACTCTTATTGTGACTTGGTTTTCAATCTTCTTGATGATTGTGCTTACCTTGAAATTCTGAAATGAATCTCCTTCCTACTTGAAATTGTTATTGCTACATAGTTCAAACCTTGGAATTCTGGCCATAAATTGTGGAAGTCTAGATTCGTGGGATCTTTGATCCAAAGAAATCAATGCCTGGCAAACAATTAAGGGCTTGGTCTAGTCCTGGGAGGAGCGCCCGAACACTACGTGTACCCCAGGGGAGGTGATTGACTAGGTGTGGCATTTGGCACCAGTACTATGAGATGAGTTAACTCTAGGACTGGCCACTACTCTCTACTACTCTCCACTACTCTCTACTACTTTTCACTTTCCACTCTTCACTGTTCTATACCCTACTTGTTGATACTTACTTGCTGTTACTTGGACGTGGAAATGAAACTACATACGTGCTTGACATGACTTGAATTATCTCGATACGGCCAACTCTTTATCGTTATCTCCTGTAGTAAATTCTTGTCTTTGTTATTCCTCTTAAGTATTACCATCATGTTCCTTTGTATTTCTTGACCTTGCAAGATCTTTAAATTTTGTTTCATTATATCATCATTATTCTTTTATTGCATTATCCTTTGTAGCATGATATTTTGGAAATGTAATTAAACTGCTAATCACTTATACCTATCTGTTATTTCCTACTGAGCGTCAGCTCATAGTTGTTGTTTTCCCCCTTTCCAGGCTTTTCAGGTGACGCGCTTACTGATGGGGAAGGGCAGGAGTGATGTTTTGAGTGTAGCAGTTAGTTGTGTTTAGAGTGTGTTGTGCTTCAGCTATGTTATTGTGGTTTAGAGTTTGTTATCCCAGTTGTATTGAGTTGATTTTGAGGATTGTTGTACCAGTTATGTTTTGTTTAATGGTCAATAAGTTATTTCCATTTCTTAGCACTTGTATAAGTTTAGTTTAGTTCTCTCTCTTTCCAGCTCGTTTCTAACTGTACGTCCCGCTATTCCGCGTCGGGGCGTGACAAAATGGCTCAGTATCTTGGTAGGAAAACAAGAGGAGGCAACATTATATTTAAATTAGACATGGCCAAGGCATATGATAGAATTGAATTGGACTTTCTTTTTGTGGTATTAAAGAGATTTGGTTTCAGCAACAATTTCATTGATCTCATTGAACTATTGGTCAGTAATTGTTGGTTTTCAGTCTCTCTCAATGGGGAATCAGCTGGTTTTTTCAAGTCCACCAGAGGCCTGAGACAAGGTGACCCAATAGCTCCCTATCTATTCATCCTTGCTCAGGACTCCCTTAGCAGATTTCTTCAAAAAGCTTTCATGGAAGGTGTGGTTAAGTGGTTTGCTGTGCCCCGAAGATGTCCTACTGTCTCTCATCTTCTATTTGCGGATGACACCCTTATTTTTGCTAATGCTTCAGGTGCTTCTATTAGGAAGCTAATGGATATTCTTCAATCATATGAAAAGGCCTCGGGCCAACTCATTAATGTAATCAAAAGTGGCTACTTTATACAATCCAACAGCCACCAACATCTCTCTAGCAGAATTGAGAAACTAACAAGTTTTTCCAGACAAACCTTCCCCCATAAATATTTGGGATTCCCTCTGGCTGTTGGCAGAATCAAGAAGGTTTACTTTACGGGTATCATCACAGCTATCGAAAGGAAAATTGAAGGATGGCAAGCTAGATTTTTATCCCAAGGAGCTCGCCTCATTCTTATAAAGCATGTCTTGCCATCTATCCCAATCCACATTCTAGCTTCCACTCCAATCCATGAAGGTCTTCATCAAACTTTGGAACAATCATTTGCAAATTTCTTTTGGGGCTATTCACAGTATGGCAATCGCAAACATTGGAAGTCCTGGAAGCACATATGCAGACCAATCTCACAGGGAGGCCTGGGGATAATATCTCTCAGAATTATGGAAGTTGCCCTTCGGACCAAAATGCTCTGGAATGCCTTATATTCTGATTCTCTATGGGTAATTTTTTTCAGGGCCAAATATATCAGAAATAACCATATTAGTCTGGTTAATTTCGAGGAAATGCATGGCTTTTTCACAAAGAGTTGGCAGCATGCAAAAAATCTTATTGTTCAACACCAAAAGATAATTCTTGGCAATGGGCAGACCACTAACTTCTGGAAGGACATTTGGCTTGGGGACAGAAATTTAGAATCTTTTGTTCCTCATAACTTCATCTCTGATAGCAATGTCTCTGTCCGAGATATCCTCACTGACCCATCCTCTGAAGTTATCAACAATATGGATTCTTTTCTACCTGGAGATATCAAAAGAGCTCTGCCTCTCATCCAACTATCTCACTACCCGAATAAGGCTATTTGGTCCTTATCCCCTAGTGGTAACTGCTCTGTTTCTTCTATTCACACTCAGTTAAGCATCTCTCAGCAAATGGACAGTTTTGGCTCCTGGAAACGTATATGGTCCCCTTGGATCCCTACTAAAATCTTAGTTTTTCTATGGAAGGTTATTCATAACTGTCTGCCTTTGGACAAGAAAATTAAGCAGTCTGGCATAGCTATCTGCTCCAAATGTAGGTGTTGCAAGGACAGTCGGGAGGAAGATATTAACCACCTTTTTGTTGGCAGTGAATTGGCTACCAAGGTTTGGACTTATTTCCAATCAAGGGGCATTTCAATATCTGGTAATACTTCCAGGAGTCTAATTACCCGTTCTATCCTTAAGGAAATAGGCAAGTCTGCTTTTGGTCTGTTCTCAACTAGCATTGTAGCTTATGGATTGTGGGAAATTTGGGCTGCCAGAAATGCTTTCATCCATGACAATAAATCCATTTTTTCCCACAGCCTGATTCAGAAAATTCTTGCTCAGGTTAAACTGCTAATCCATTTATCTGAGCAAGAGGAACCGAGCTATAATAAAAGGAGTATTTTGGCCTCCTTTGACATATCAAACCATGCCTTTAAGAGCCAAAAGATGATATTGGTGAAATGGTTGCTTCCTCTTTGGCCCATTTTAAAGCTCAACACTGATGGTGCATCTAAAGGAAATGGTACTTTTGGAGGTGGAGGTATAATTCGGGATGGCCATGGTACTTTTCTCTTTGCATTCTCTCATTACTATGATCAACATAATAGCATGGTTGCAGAATCCAGAGCCCTTTTGAATGGTTTGAAGTATCTCAAGGCTATGTCCATCCAGTCGACTGTTATAGAATGTGATTCTCAATCCCTTGTTCATATTGTTAACCGCAAGTCACCATGCCCGTGGAGGATTACAGTCTACATAAGAGAAATATGGAGCCTGTTATCTAGCACGGACTCTATTTCACATATCTTTCGTGAAGCTAACCAAGTGGCCGATTCCTTGGCCAATCTAGCATGTTCAGTGAAATGTAATTCCTTTTTTCTTTCTCAACAACAACTCCCCATGTACATAAAAGGGGTAGTTCGTATGGATAAGCTAGGTATGCCTAGCATTCGATTGATGTAACTTGTATAACTTTTTGATATCAATAAAATTTACCCCCTAGTGTGCAGTGGTGGAGTGGCTTTCTCTCTACCCCTGGTAGAGGGTGCACTCTCCTATTGCACCTAGGTAAGGTTTTTCCAAAAAAAAAGTTTTATTGATTCATGCTTTTGTTGAAAGTGATTCTGGAATAGAAAAGACTAGGGAGAAGGATGATGGAAAATTTATTTAATCTAGCTATGGAAAATTGATTTAAGAATATCTTTAAAGTTCCTGTGCACTTTAGAACAATAAAAATCACATTGCACGCTAATGAAGCAAGCAGGGCAAACCTTCTGTTATTTTGGGTATTGTGTCTAATGCTCTGCACTTCTTGAGGAAGAGTTATTTTGAAAAAACTTTTTGTCAGTTTCTATCAAATAAGTGCAAAAACACATTATTGAAAAAAAACACAGTGAAACATACCCCTAATCTTAGTAACCGGGCCTACTTCACCTAACAAGTGTTGAGGTTTACGTAAAACGGAAAAAGGAACCCTGACCTTTATGACCGGGCCTGCTTCTCCTAAGGTAAGAGTTGAGGTTCGTGTTAAACAGCGAAGGGATGTGCAGCATCATGGTTGTATGAAAAAAGGAAAAATCTCAAGAGAGATATGAAAATAAGGCAGACAAAAAGTTAGTATGCTCAATGCTCTGATCTAGGAGGTGTTGGGTTGTAAGGCACTTGCTTGGAATAACAAATGAGAGAGGCAATTGTCTTAGCTGTGGATTTAGTATTACACATGCACAAGTGCTATTGAACTTTGGGATACAATCTTAGTCATGTCCCTTAATTTCTAATATAAGGCTAGTGCGCATTAATGCTTCCTGATTCCTAATCTTTGTTTGATTCTGTGAAGGAAGAGCTGGATATGGAGGTATGAACTTTACAAACTCTTGTTGGTCCTAAATTTTAATCTAAGTGCATTGCTAAGGGACTAGCAATGAGTAAGTTGGGGGATGTGATGAGTGCTCATTTCTTTATGATAATTCACATCACATATATAATTTCATATGCACATAATTAGCCAATTATGCATACTTTACCGTCAATCTCAACCTTGCATTAATCGAGCCGTTCATGCAAATTAACTTAATTTATGGTTAATTATTCAATGAAAAGAGGTTGAGGGTCATGAGAAATAATTTTCCATTACATAATTGTAAACATTTATAATTTTTATGCATAAAGCAATAATTCTTAATCAGTTTAATACAAATTGTGTGTGTGCAGGACGTCCAAGGTAATTACTAGAAGGGCTAGGGGCAAAAGCATCACAAGATAAGGGTAAGGGATGCCCTAGGGTGCCCCTCCCTCCTTGACCAAGTCAAAGGAGCAATCGTCATTCCTTTTTTAGTGTGAAAGGAGATAAAAGAAAGGATTTTAATGAATTATCTTGGAGAGAATTTCTTTGAGAAAAAATAGGAGGATATCTCCTCCTTATTAGGAAAGCCAAGGGGAGCCCCTTTCCTCTCTTCATCCAAACCCTAATCTCCTCTAATCACAGCCATCCATCTTCATCAAATGTGATCTCCACCCTCCATTTGACTTATTTTCTTTATAAATACCCTTTGTCAAGAGGGGGAAAGGGAGTTTTCTTCTTTTTCTTTTTCTTCTTAGCTAAGAATCTCGTCCTTCTTTCTTCCCCTAGTTTAGGTCGACCTTTTTCACCCCTTCTTACTCTCTTCAAGAAAGTTCTTCATTTTTAAATACTCTCCAACTTTGTATTCTTCATCATTCTCTAATTCCCCTTAGTTTTCACGTTATCTTCTAGTTTTCAAGGCCCTATCTTTCACGTTTTACTGTTCACCCGAACCTACGTCCCCTGTTCTTCACCTGTTTTCTCCATCTTCTGCTCTTTTTCTCCTGTTACACTCTTCATCAAACTTCTTTGTATCATCTAGATCTCCAACTTTCTCTTCTACCACATCTTCTAATTCTCTCTGGTTTCAAAGCTATTTTACTTTGAATCTTGCTCTATTTTTATTTCTATTTTCAAGTTTTTAACTCCCTTCCACATCTTCTATCTATCTCCCCATCCTCCATATTCTTCACACATCCCAATGTGGAGATTCTCTTATTTTGGTGCTCAAAAGATGGCGTCTACTTCCAAGGCGGGACGATCTTTCTCAAAGGCTCGGCACGGAGACATCGGCACTATTCTTCACTATCTTGGCTCTATTTCTTCCTTTTTTCCCCTTAGTTTTACTCAAGTTGTAATTTTATTTTTCTTAGATATTGTAATCTTCCCTTAGTAATAAAAATTAATTTTTATGCAATTATTCCTTTATTTTCTCTCTCCACTCCTTCCAATTTCTCTTCTTTAACCCTCTCATATTCTTTAGATAGGTTTATTTCCACACAAATTTATTTTCCTTTACCATAAACTCACTCAAATTCGGTTTACAAAACATAAGGATTTTTAAACTTGTTTAAATAAGGACTTTTCTTCTCCGTGGGATCGACCAATTCCTACCACTCTACATATATTTAATATCTTCTTAGTGAGTGAGTGCGGTTATTTTTGAAATTGTGGCACGGCATTTGATGATGAGTGTAGTGCACATCAATTTTTGGCGTCGTTGTCAGGGAGAAAAAATAATTTTTCTATAGTTGGATATTCTTGTGTTTGATTTGTATATTTGTATATTAATTTTTCACTTTTTATTTAACAGGAAAAGGAAAAAAATAAGAAAATCAAAGAAAAGGGAAATTCGGACATGAAATTTATAGAAAATCAACTATTATAGATAACCAAGAAGCATCGCTGAAAGTCTGTATCTATCACTACAGGGAGCAGGAAATCTGAAATTTTGAAAATCCCGAAAAATTAAGCGTCGCTAAAGGTCAAGCGTAGGTACAGGTTCTATTTTTTCAATTTCTAAAAAATCTCAAAAAAATCAGAAAAAATCCAAAAAAAAATTTTAAAAAAATCAAATTGCCACCATATTTTTCCACCCCTTATTCTCACACATATCCATATTCTAGGTGGAAAAACCAACAATCTACTTCTTGGGCACCCTTTCAAGACCTCATGCAAAGTCCTTCTAACTCACACTTTTCAGATTGGGCTTCTTACTCAAATGCTCTTTACAACCAATCCCAACATGAAGAACAACCCATCTACTCCCCACTACCTCAGTACTAGACTGACTTCTATTCTGATTGTTACTCACCACAGTCTGAGTGCCACCCAACCTATCCAGCTCCTCCATAGTCTGATTTCGAGGTTATGTTGAATGAAATAACTCAACTCATCTTGGCCAACCAGCAGTCCATTAAAGCTCAGAGCCAAATTATCCAAGCCCAGCTTGACCAACTTGATAGAGAGCTCGAAATGGACCAACATGCTAGCCTCCCCACTGAAAACTTTAAAAATATATTTCTTGATTATGACTATAATATCAGCCTGAACGATCAATCCATAAAGCCTCAATTCAACAACTCTCAAATAATTTTTGATGATGAGGAGTATATGGGGCAGCCATATCAGGTGAACTGGGAGGAAGCTAGTGAAGATCAAGTTGTAATGGCCAAGCATAATCATGAAGAAAATAATGAGGAGTCTAAGTTGGGAAGAGAAGAAGAGAGAAATGAACATCTGATCTATAATCAAATGCCTCTCCCTGAATTTGACAAAACTCTCTTTGAAGATGGGAAGGAAGAAGAAGTAAGGATAGAAAATGAATTGAGCATTTATTTGAACAATGCAACTGGGGTTAATGAGGAGTTGAATTTTTCGCATGAAAATCTTTATGACCAGGCAACCGTTAATCTACAGGAGAGGATAGAGCTCTCGCCCATTCCTAACCATGGCAATCCTAGAGATCTTTCCGAAATTCTTCATGCCGATTTGTCGAATCCACCTGAAATGCATGAACATCACTGTGTTGAGGAATACATTCATTTTCCTTGCCTCCTGGACAATGAACTTGTGGTGGAATCTTTTGACGCCCCTCCCATTCCTAATTTTTCTCACCTTGACTTGATGCTAGACAAGCCCACACTTGAGGATGATAAAAATTCTATCAACAGTAATAAGGTCTGCATTGGAGGAATATTTCATCATTCATGACATGATCATTAGCAATGTTCTTCCTTCATTCTATGATCGGGGTGGTCCTTTTGAGCTGAATCCACCCTGGTCTTTCACTATTGATTCTCCTAGTCTCCTAGACACTGATCCATTGCTTGAAACTCCTCTCCCTTTGATCCCTTCTCACCTCACTAATGTTCATGAAATATCTAAAATTGAGGTAGAAAAATATACTTTGCTTGATAATAAGGTCTTCATTAATATTTTCAACACATACAAAGACCAGAAGTTTGACAAAATTTTTTTGATCATTAGTCAGGGGGATCCTTTTGGCCTAACTGATCCATCATGGTATTTTCCGCAGGCCACCCCATTCAAAGTTCGGTTGTTAACCCATGCATCGCATGATCAATCTAATTGTGATAACAACCACTCTAGCCCCTATGCAATCATGCTCAATCTCGTCTTGTTGTGATATAAAGTTTGGTTTTTGAATAAAGATGAGATAACGTGGTGGCTCATTCTTAAATCTATATGTTGGTTATAGAGCTTTCATGCGTCTGGCTGAAGATGAAAAACTTAGCGCTTCTGGGAGGCAACCCAAGGGTCTTTGTTATTTGATGCTTTATTTTTAGTTTGTTTTTCAGTAGACAAGCCAAGGAGAAGAAGTTGTCGCTATCTATATAAAGGTGGTTTCGCCCCGCATATCATGTAGTCTCTCTCCTACTCAGTAATATTTCTTATTACATTATTCTTTTATTTCTATTTTATATGCAATTGAGGACAATGTCATTTAAGTTAGGGGGGAGAGAAAAATTTCATTTCATGATGCATATAATATAACCTGACATGAGCTCCTGCATAGTGTCATGCATATCTTTTAGGTTGTCTTACATTGAACATGAAAGTTGGGGGGGAGAGAACATTTATTGATTCATGCTTTTATTGAAAGTGATTCTGGAATAACAAAGATTAGGGAGAAGGATGGTGGAAAATTTATTCAATCTAGCTATGGAAAACTGATTTAAGAATATCTTTAAAGTTCATGTACACTTTAGAAAAATAAAAATAACGTTGCACGCTAATGAAGCAAGCAGGGCAAGTCTTCTGTTATTTTGGGTATTGTGTTTGATGCTCTGCACTTCTTGAGGAAGAGTTATTTTAAAAAAGCTTTCTGCCAGTTTCTATCAAATAAGTGCAAAAGCACATTGTTGAAAAAAAAACACCATGAAAAATATCCCTAATCTTAGTAACCGGGCCTACTTCACCTAATAAGTGTTGAGATTTACATAAATCGAAAAAGGAACCCTAACCTTTATGACCGGACCTACTTCTCCTAAGGCAAGAGTTGAGGTTCGTGTTAAATAGTGAAGGGAAGTGCAACATCATGGGTGTATGAAAAATAGAAAAATCCCAAGAGAGACATGAAAATAAGGTAGACAAAAAGTTAGTATGCTCAATGCTCTGATCTAGGAGGTGTACGGTTGTAAGGCACTTGCTTGGAATAACAAATGAGGGACGCAATTGTCTTAGCTGTGGATTTAGTATTACACATGCACAAGTGCTGTTGAACTTTGGGATATATTCTTAGTCATGTCTCTTAATTTCCAATATAAGGCTAGTGCGCATTAATGCTTCCTGATTCCTAATCTTTGGTTGATTCTGTGAAGGCAGAGCTGTATATGGAGGTATGAACTTGGTAAACTCTTGTTAGTCCTAAATTTTAATCTAAGTGCATTGCTAAGGGACTAGCAATGAGTAAGTTGGGGGGTGTGGTGAGTGCTCATTTCTTTATGATAATTCACATCACATTTATCATTTCATATCCACATAATTGGCCAATTATGCATACTTTACAGTTAATCTCAACCTTGCATTAATCAAGCCGTTCACGCAAATTAACTTACTTTGTGGTTAATTATTCAATGAAAAGAGGTTGAGGGTCATGATAATTAATTTTTCATTGTATAATTTTAAGCATTTATGATTTTTATGCATAAAACAATAATTCTTAATGGGCTTAATCCAAATTGTGTGTGTGCAGGATGTCCAAGGTAATTACTGGAAGGGCCAGGGGCAAAAGCATCACAAGATAAGGGTAAGGGATGCCCTAGGGCGCTCCTCCCTCCTTGACCAAGTCAAAGGAGGAACCGCCATTCCATTTTTGGTGTGAAATGAGATAAAAGAAAGGATTTTATTAAACTATCTTGGAGAGAATTTCTTGGAGAGAAAATAGGAGGAGATCTCCTCCTTATTAGGAAAGCCAATGGGAGCCTCTTTTCTCTCTTCATCTAAACCCTAATCTCCTCTAATCCCAGCCATCCATCTTCATCAAATGTGATCTCCACCCTCCATTTGACCTAGTTTCTCTATAAATTTCTTTTGTCAAGAGGGGGAAAGGGAGTTTTCTTCTTTTTCTTTTTCTTCTTAGCTTAGAATCCCATCCTTCTTTCTTCCCCTAGTCTAGGTACACCTTTTTCACCCCTTTCTGTTCCTCTTTTCGTCTTACTCTCTTCAAGAAAGTTCTTCATTTTTAAATGCTCTCCAACTTTGTCTTCTTTATCATTCTCTAATTCCCCTTAGCGTTCACGCTATCTTCTAATTTTCAAGGCCCTATCTTTCACATTTTACTATTCACCTGAACATGCGTCCCCTGTTCTTTGCCCATTTTCTCCCTCTTATGCTCTTTTTCTCCTTCTGCGCTCTTCATCAAACTTCTTCCTATCATCTAGATCTCCAACTTTCTCTTCTATCACATTTTCTAGTTCTCTCTGGTTTCATAGCTATTGTACTTTCAATCTTGCTCTATTTTTATTTCTATTTTCAAGTTTTTTACTCCCTTCCTCATCTTCTATCTATCTCCCCATCCTCCATATTCTTCACACATCCCAAGGCAGAGATTCTCTTATTTTGATACTCAAAAGGCGACGCCTACTTCCAAGGCGGGACGATCTTCCTGAAAGGCTCGACAAGGAGACGACGGCACTATTCTTCACTATCTTGGCTCTATTTCTTCCTTTTTTTCTCTTAGTTTACTCAAGTTGTAATATTTAGTTTTCTTAGACATTGTAATCTTCCCTTCGCAATAAAAGTTGATTTTTGTGCAATTGTTCCTTTATTTTCTCTCTCCACTCCTTCCAATTTCTCTTCTTTAACCCTCTCATATTCTATAGATAGGTTTATTTTCACGCAAATTTATTTTCCTTTACCATGAACTCACTCAAATTCAATTTTTAAAACATAAAGTTTTTTCAACTTGTTTAAATAAGAACTTTTCTTCTCCGTGGGATCGACCTGTTCTTACCACTCTACTTGTATTTAATATCTTTTTAGTGAGTGAGTGCGATTATTTTTAAAATTGTGGCACGACTTTTGACAACGAGTGTAGTGCACATCAATAGCCGCCACCGAATATTCACTAGGGGCAATGTTGGCTCAAAACAACAACGAGGGAAAGGAGCAAGCGCTTTATTACCTCAGTCGAAGACTGGCCTGGGCGGAAGTGAAATATACCTCGATCGAGAAAGTTTGCCATGCCTTGGTCTTTCCAGTCAAGAAGATGAGGCATTACATGCTCTCGCATGAAATGCAGCTGATATCAAGGGTCGATCCGGTCAAATATCTCTTGTCCCAACCAGCACTGAAAGGGCGACTGGGAAAATGGGCCGTCATTCTGATGGAATTTGATATCACATATGTGCTGCAAAAGGCCATTAAAGACTGGGCAATAGCATATTTCTTTGCAGCACATCCCGTGCCCGAGAATTCCCCTCTAATCACGGAGCTCCCGGAAGATGAAACACTAGAAGTGGACCATGTCTGTCAAGCCATATGGCAATTATATTTTGACGGAGCATGCAGAACTGAAACATCCCAATCAAGGCATGCGAGGATAAGAGCCGAAGCAGGCATCATCCTCAAATCCCCAGAAGGAGAAGTGATGCATGCATCATACTCGATCAATAAGCCGTGCACAAACAATGAAGCAGAATATGAAGCCTTGATCATCGGCCTTCAGATTGCTCTCCATATGGAGATTCGAATGTTGCAAGTGTTCGGCAATTCAATGCTGATTGTCAACTAGATACAGGGAGAATTCGATGTCTGGAAGCCCGGACTACTCCCTTATTGCACCAACGCAAAGAAGCTCATGGGGGGGGGGGTTCTACTTCATTAAAATAGGTCATGTCAACCGAAGCCAAAATGCCTAGGCAGATGCACTGGCGAGATTAGCAAGCCCACTAGTAGCCTCGCCAGGTGAATCTCTCAACATAACAGTCATAACAGGCGCCAGGTTCCTAACATGATAGAGGAGCCGGGTGACGAAGAAGAATATGAAGCTGCAACAGTAGAAGTAACCAACTCTCCTGACTGGAGGGTGCCCCTGATGAAATGGTTTAAACACCAAGAATTGCCCAAGCAAAGGGAAGAAAAGATCAGATTGATCAGAATAAAGGATTCCTATGAAGTTAGGAACATAACCTTCTTCCGAACTATGGAAAACGCCAGAAGAAAGGTGCTCCTTTGATATATATCTATGGAGGAGCCCTGGACGGTCATGAAGGAAGTTCATGCTGGATTAGCCGGTGCCCATCAAGCTAGGCCAAAAATGATAATTGAAATCAATGTAAGGATCTATGTCGGGATCAAGAAGAACGCAGCGGAAAGTAGAAATAAAAAATTTAACCCGGCTGAGTTGATCGCTCTCCATACGGGATTTGATTTTACCTCTGTGATGCTCAGATCGCAGCGATGTGGAAATAATCCCTCATGGCGGTAATGAACCATACAAGTGCACGGCCTCTAGAGGTATCCACACAGGCACGAACGGTGGAATCTCCTCGTCGCAATGCCCCACGAATGATCTCCTCCGCAGCACCTCCATGATCACCACGCTAGAGACAAGAGGGAGAAGAGAGAGGAGAAAGAAGGGGGTGCCCCTCCCAAGGAAGAGAGAGGAGGAGCTGCTCGAACTGGGAAACCCTAGATGCTTGGCCCAGGGTTCTCTCATCATAACTATTTATAGACTTCTCAGTCTATCTCAAAAACCCTTAACAGAATAATATTGCCAATATACTTCCACCATCCATAACCCTAATGTGTGTGACCCTCTAGGCCTAGTGTCAGTCTAGTTTTAGGCCCAATAAGCTTAAGAACTCATTCTTAGCTTTTCCACATTATTAATTAACATGGAATTAATTATTTAATCATCTCATGACTTAAATAATTAATTAATCATGTTATGATGAATAATCATCTCATGATTATTCCTATGATGGGCTTTCAGGCCACGATAAGCACCAAGCAACACTCTGTGACCCCAGAAGTCAAAGGGGGTCTATAAAACCACTCTGGGACCTTTCTGTCAACAGTTACCACATAGCTATAGTCCTCCATTCATACCTAACGCCACTGGTCATAATTAAGGGTATGGTCATACTGTCAAACCCTTCTTATCTATGAGCTGATGAACGTACTCTAAGTCCCAATGGAAAACTCTTTTTTCATTGAACTATCTACCTTGGCCAAGGATTTAACCGAGTACTATTCATAGGACATTCTCTCTCATGCTATATCTGAGAGTGAATGGTCCACTGTTGTAACTCAATTACCTTCACATGTATTCTGATGTATCTGAATACCTAAGCATCCAGGACTTATGGATAAAGTCCCTTTGCCAGGAATCAAAACACAAAAGTCCCCATGCAAGGTATCTTTGGTGACTCATGTCCAAGGACCAACTGTGCTACTGTGACTGAAGAATCTCTTGGTTGATAGTTAGATATAATTACCATCCAGCGATTCTTGATCAGATCAGTTCAGTGAACCCTATTCTTGTAATGGGCACCTGCACATATATCTGAGTGTCTCCACACCAGTGACTGTGAGATCAGTCACCCTCATCATGTAAGAGGATATCATGTGCACTAGTTTATCCGAATTCTTTGATGTCCTATCTCAAAGATCCTATGACCAGGAACATTTAGAACACACGCATCTAGAAGGTTGATCTCACTATCATAATCTTATTATGATTCAACCTTCATAGCATGCGTTCAAGGACTTCATCACGTCAAGCGGTAATACGCATAAATAAATAAGATATAATGAATGAATTGCCATAAATACGAATAAGAATATATAAGAAATGATGCCATCACTTCATAAGTGATTGGCTTGCAGGGCATACACTTCTTTCATTCTCCCCCTTGCACCAAAGCCAATCATCTCCCGCTTGATCTCGATCAGCCTTAGGTGATACTCAACTACATCTTGACTCAACGGCTTAGTTAGTGGATCTATAATGTTATTAGTGGAAGAAAGTCTTTCTAGGTGACATCTCTCTTTTATTTATAATATCTCTAATCAGGTGGAACCATTGCAGAAAGTACAATGACTTCTAATGAGACCATGGTTCTAAAGCAAGAGTTATAACCCTCTCGTTATCAGATAACAAGGGTACCTGATCAGTGACACTAGGGACAACTCCCTACATGATGATGAACTATTTCCTTTGGCTGTAACATATACGCTTCCTCATTTGGATTACTTATGAGGAACACCATTTCACATCCATCAATCAAATCTTAGAACCATGGTATGCATCAATGGTAAGTGAAATCTCAATAAATTTAAACATGGCAATTGGAGAGAATATTTCGTCATAGTCAACATTTTAACTTTGATGATATTTCTTCTACCACCAAGTTTACCATGCTGGTATCAACCTATCCATCTTCTCCATTTTCTTCTCGAAAATCCACTTGCATCCGATGGGTACAATAACTTCGGGTGGACCTACCAAGTTCAAAACTTGGCTGGAGTACATGGAATCCACATTCGATTTTATGGCCTCTTGCCATTTTCCCTGAGTGAATAACACTTATTGTCTCCTCATAGGTCAGGGGATCACTATCATCATTGTATAGTACCTTATTATTCACATCAGAGATATGTCCAACATATCTTTTTAGTTCTATAGGTACTCGACTAGACCTATGAATAGATTGTGTGTCAACTTGAATAGGTTCCTAAGTTGACATTATGTTTTGTAGTTCTAGAACTCCTTCTAGATCCACTTTGCTCTCACTATTCCCACCAACTCATGATATTTGCAACATTTGCAATATCCGAACCAAATTATCTCCTAAATCACCATGACCTTGTGGTAGCACAACAAATCAAAAGTGACTTAGTCAAATTGGTCCATCAATACACAGAAAGCATAGATTAATGTTATAGCCCTTGTGGTAGCACAACAAAGCTACAACATTTGTCTAACTCTCTTTAAAGGCATCATTATGCCATAGACTTAGACTATCCATCAAGTCAAATGAGTCTTGTGGTAGCACAACAAACCCGTTTGAAATAAGGATCAGTCTGAGGTCTATAATATTAATGATGGTGGGCTACATGGTGTATTCTTAATATCACACGTTTAGTGCGGTAGCCCAAAACCTTAACACGCTTAAGGTCAGCCATTCTCTCTTTCCATATCTCATATGGTATGGAAGACATAGATTTAAATGGAACCTTATTCAACATATAAGCAGTGGTCTTTAGGGGATGACTCCCCAGAGATACAAGGGTAACTCGGCAAAGTTTATTATGGATCATACCATGTCCTACAAGGTATGATTCCTCCTTTATTCTACACACCATGTTGTGTAGTGGACAGCGGATCTAGAGGGGAGGGGTGAATAGATCAGCCCCACTTTTCGTAATGCGGCCCTCTAAACAGCTAGTTAAAATGAATTGCAGCGGAATAGAAACTAGCTTCCAAGAATGCTATGATTCACTTAGCAAGATAAGCAAGATATATAATAATTCGATCCTAAGCATGCATCTAGAACTAATCAATCACACAAGCAAACCACACTAGACAGGATTTTTAAGGTGGTTCGGACTGAATCCTCAGCCCTACGTCCACCCCTCACCAAAACCCGGTGAGGCTTCACTTGTGCAGCGCACCAACCCGTAAATCGGAAACCACCGATTACCTTCCTACTAACCAACGGTAGGGACGTCAACACCGCAGATCGGAAACACCTCCGATTGCCTTCCTACTAACCAACGGTAGGGACGAATCACAACTTCAATGTTTAATCAATATTGAAAGGAAAACAAATGTGAATGAACTAAGACAAGAAATTGAGTTATGAGTAGAAATGAATTGGCCCTTGTATGAAATGTTGATCAGCAACAAGGATCCTCTTGGCTTCAACTCAATCTTCTTGATTCACCCTTGATTTGATGAATGTTCTTCACGGAGTACTGTTCACGTGAACAGTACCTCTTCCTTCAATTCTTCTCTCTTGATCTTCTCTTTGAACTTGAATGAGGTTGAAAGAACTTGAATGGATGAAGATGATCTCCCTTGAGAGTGAGCTTCAATGGATCCCCTTGAGAAGATGAAGAGGATGGATGAAGATTTGATGAAGAGCTTCTTCCCGAAGTATCTTGATTTCCTTCTTGAAGTATACTCCTTCTAGCTTTCTTTGATCACCCTTCTTGCCCTTGATTGCTTCTTGCTTTGTAGGAGGTTGCTTGGCTTCAGATCTGAGCTTGAATCACCTTGGATGGATGAAGAACTTCCTCCCGAAACACTGTTCACGGAGGTGCTACAGTAGCTCGAAAATGGGCTCCCTTGAAGGCTTGAAGCATTAGGGTTTTCATCCCCTCATGTGTTGGTTTTATAGACCTTGAATGGTCTATAGACAAGCCTCAGACCAGATCCACAATTTGTGGGTGATTAGGTGACATTTGGATTAAAGAAATCAAGGTTGAATGGCCCTTTTCGAAGTTGGAAACAAAGTCAAAAATGAAGGCTCGGGGCTGGCGGTCGACCGAAATTCATGGGCCGGTCGACCGGAACCTGCTGCAGCCAGAACGTTTCGGCTCTGGCAAAACCGGTCGACCGGACGCCTGGGGGCGGTCGACCGAAACCTGTAAAAATGAAGTGTTAGACCAATGAAACATGTTCATAAGTCAAGATATTCATGTCCTCATCAATTTCATGTATTTTGGGATTGAAATCAACATAGAATATGCTTTGAGCATTTCTAAATTTTGTTCCGGGGGCTCCGCCCCCGGAAACCCCCGCAGCCCCCGGAAACCCCCGCAAGGGGCGCTGCCCCCTTGACCCCCGCGACCTGACCGGGCAGGTCGATCCCCGCGACCTGACCGCGCAGGTCGATCCGCGTGCGAGGGCGCAACATTGAGCTTTCATGTGCATATCTGTCATAAACACAACAGAACATATGTCAGTCATATAAGAGTGAAAAGCAACAATGACAAATAGTGTTTAGCCATTATCAAAACCAAGAATATCACAGAACACATATGACCATAGAATGATGTCGAATGACCCAAGTGACCATGTGAAACTCAAATAACCACAGGGGCACAACATTCTCCCCCTTTTTGATGATGGCAACACTGTGAGTCATTATATGGCAAGGTGTATGACATATGCAACCTGTGCAGCTCAAGATCCATGATATTGAAATATGTGAATGCGGATATGTATACATGGAGGATCAAAGCATGTGAATAATGCATGTGAATGCTATGCACAATGCTATGCACAAACCTACTACATGTGAATGTAATGCACAAACCCTTATGATAGATGAAGGTTCTCTCCCCTTCTTTCCCTCTTTGACAACATACAAACACACAGCTCCTATAAAGGACGCCCACAAAGAATTTATGATACCACTTACAAAGGACTCACACAAAAAATTCTCCCCCTTTGCCAACAGCAAAAAGGAGTGAGAAAGTAAAATGTATGTGAGACCAGAGCTGAAAGAAATGAAGAGCAAGCCATTATATGCAAACCTGAAACATGCCGTGAGCAACATATATGGTTCAAAGCTAATGAGATCCGAATTCATCAATAGAGTTCGAAAAGCAGCTACATTCAAGATGTAATAGAAATGAACCAAAAGATGCATATCATGACAGTGCTTAACCTTCCCTTGTCTTATATATCCATGTTCCATAACCACAAAGGGAATAACACAAAAACTAGTATTGAGGCTAAACAATCATGACTAGAGCATGGAGTTGGATGATTGAAGCAAGAGGTTTCATATTTTGATTTTTAACATCTTTAGTATTTGAAGGCACATGACTCATATTTTACGAGCAATCAAGTCTAGTACATGCCTCCTAGCCGTAAGAATACACGTTGTTTAGACGCCAGTATTCCTAGGTATTTGACAAGACTGACTGTCATGCTGCAAGAATGAACAGAGATAGCAAAATCACGTCATGACATATCCAAACTCATTTCATTGATGAGAAGATATGTTTCTCAGCAATGATGCCATTGCTCTGCCTAGAGTCCAAAAGTTTTATGACAGAGATAACAGGGGCACATCATGACATATGCATTTGTCACTTGATTTGATGACATGACATGTTTCTCCGTGCAACAATATCATTGCTCTGTCAGAATGATTTTCAGGAATTCCAGCTCATCAAGATGTTTAGAAACAATACTAAACTCTAGAGTTTCACCAAGATTGCCATAAAATCTGGATTTTCAGATTTCAGGATAGTCATGCAAAGCACAATATGCAATCGTTAGTTAAGGTCTATTAAATCCACATAACATAGATGATTTCAAAAGAAATATCAGAACTTCAAGGAAATCATTAAATCTGAACCATTGTCATTGAATGAACAATCATCAAGGCACATAATAGAAAGCTCTTACACCATATGTTCGTCAGGCTCAAGAACTCAAATTCAGACTGTAAGCCAAGAAGTGTAGATGGCAAGAGGTGAACAGAATCAGCAAAACTCCCCCTAAATATATGCAATAGATGCGCGAAGGAGTTATATTTGCCAACAAGTGTAATGATAGCTGTCTAGAGGAGAAAGACCTAAAACATGCAGGGGTTGTCATGAATTTGGTAGAAGTGATGTGCAAGACTCAACACATGGTTGTACACTTATTAAATGCAACAGAATGAAGATGAAATATATGTATGAATGTTGCACAAAAATAACTCCCCCTTACTATATGGCCTATATGCGTCATTGACGCATGGTACTTGGCAGAGGTGAAACCTCACGCATATTAAGTGCTTCGTGACAAGCATAACTTGCCCTTCCATACATCAACATTTGTTATACCATGGCCATGCGAGAATGATGCAACACAAACCATACAATGCATTATGAACATGAACTCAATTCATTATTATGCAACTACATGCAATGCGACACCATATGCAAAAAGACATATTGACATATAAACAATGCATGAATGCAAGACACACGACTAATTGAACATGATCATTAATTCAAATTCTTATTGGCCTGAGGTCGGCAAAGACCAAGCTCCCTTCTGAGTGTTGAAAACCTGTCATTACACAAGGGCTTGGTGAAGATATCAGCAATCTGATTCAATGTATCAACAAAATGTAATTCAAAGTTTTTCTTACCGACCTCATCTCTAATGAAGTGATGCCTAATCTCAATATGCTTAGTCCTAGAGTGCTGGACCGGATTTTTGGCAAGGTTGATAGCACTAGTGTTATCACACAGAATCGGGACACAACCAAGATCCACCAAGTAGTCTTGGAGTTGGTGTTTAATCCACAGCACTTGGGTGCCACAGCTCCCCGCAGCAACATATTCTGCCTCCGCGGTTGAGAGGGCAACCGAGTGTTGTTTCTTGGAGGCCCAAGAAACTAAACACCCGCCTAGAAACTGGCAATAGCCACTAGTACTCTTGCGATCCAGCTTGCATCCAGCGTAGTCCGTATCAGAATAAGAGATAAGAGATAAATCACATGATGACGGATACCACAATCCCAAATCTTGAGTGCCGACAAGATATCGAAGGATACGTTTGACGGCAGTCAAATGGGATTCTCTAGGACTAGCTTGAAATCTAGCACAAAGGCAAACACTAAACTGGATGTCTGGTCGGGATGCAGTCAAGTAAAGCAAAGAACCAATCATACCTCTATAGACCTTTGCATCCACCAATTTACCATTTTCATCCGAATCCAGTGAAGTTGAGGTGCTCATAGGAGTTGCAATGATTTTGCTGTTTGCCATGTCAAATCTTTTCAACAGCTCCTTAATGTATTTGGCTTGATTTATGAAGCATCCGTCTTCTCCTTGGTTGACCTGCAAACCGAGAAAGAATTGAAGTTCTCCCATTAGGCTCATCTCAAATTCGCTAGTCATGAGGTTAGCAAATTCCTCACACATTTTAGATTTTGTAGAACCAAACACAATGTCATCAACATAAATTTGAACAATCAAGATATTTTTACCTTGCTTCTTGGTGAAAAGTGTTTGATCTACCTTACCTCGTGTGTACCCTTTTTCAATGAGGAATGAGCTTAGCCTTTCATACCAAGCTCTTGGTGCTTGCTTAAGTCCATAAAGCGCCCTGTCTAGCTTATATACAAAATCTGCATTGTTAGAGTTCTCAAAGCCAGGGGGCTGCTCAACATAGACTTCTTCTTTGATCAAGCCATTCAAGAAAGCACTTTTAACATCCATTTGATAAAGCTTTATTCTAAGGGAGCATGCAAAGGCAAGTAAGATTCTAATGGCTTCAAGTCTAGCAACCGGGGCATAAGATTCATCAAAGTCTACCCCAAACTCTTGATTATACCCTTGAGCCACCAATCTAGCCTTATTTCTTATTATCTTGCCATCCTCACTTAGTTTGTTCCTAAAGACCCATTTAGTGCCTATGACAGATTGTGACGAAGGTCTAGGAACAAGATGCCAAACTTGGTTTCTTTCAAACTGGTTTAACTCTTCTTGCATGGAATTTATCCAGTTTTCATCTTTTAAGGCTTCATCAATATTTTTGGGTTCATGCTGTGAGACAAGAGCAAGTTGATCTAATTCTTCCACAATCTTAAAATGTGACCTTGTTCTAGGTGGGTCATTCAAGCTGCCAAGGACATTCTCCAAGGGATGATCCTTAAGGATTCTAATATTTGTGGAATCGTTACCTTCTCCTGGAGCTTGATTCCTTGCACTGCTTGATTCAGCTTGGTCACCATCTTCTTTTATTTCTTCTTGTGGAGGATCACTCTTGTCCTTTATGCTAAGGAATTCCCCATCTTCATCATTTTTTCTGCAAGAGTTATCATTGTTAGAATCATGATATTCATCAAAGGAAACATGGGGTGATTCTTCCACAGTTTGACTTTTAATGTTATAAATTCTATAAGCCCTAGATCTATCAGAATATCCAAGAAATATACCTTCATCGCTCTTGGGCTCGAATTTATCTAGATCTCTTTTGTCATTATTGTGGATGAAGCATTTTGATCCAAACACTTTCATATGAGAGAGAGAGGGCTTTTTACCTTTTAGCAACTCATAAGGAGTCTTTTTGGTGTGTGGCCTTACCATAGAGCGGTTGATAATGTAACATGCCGAGTTTACCGCTTCAGCCCAAAATCTCCTTGGAAGTTGCCGTTCAACAAGCATAGTTCTTGCCATCTCTACAAGTGTTCGGTTTCTCCTTTCAACTACACCGTTTTGCTCCGGCGTTCTTGGTGAAGAGAATCGGTGTGAAATGCCTTCAGCCCTGCAAAGGTTATAGAAGTTAGCATTTTCAAATTCACCACCGTGATCAGATTGAATCTTGGAAAGTTTAAACTCACCATCCTGCTTTATCTTCATGTAGAATGCCTGAAACTCATCAAAAACATCATTTTTATGTGTGAGAAAGAAAACCCATGTGAACCTAGAAAAATCATCCACCAAGACATATCCATATTTTCTACCACTTAAGCTAGCAGTTCTGGTTGGGCCAAACAGGTCCATATGAATTAGCTCGAGTGGTTTGGATGATGTATTTTCAGATTTTCCCTTGAATGATTTTCTAGTTTGTTTACCTAGGGCACATGCATCACACAATTTGTTTTCTTGTTTAAAGGATAGTTCAGGCAAACCTTTTACCATTGAATGCTTCAAGAGTTTATGCAATACATTGTAGCTAGCATGTCCTAGTCTACGATGCCATAACCAAGCAATTTCAGATTTTGGTGCAGCAAGACAAAGGTTTAAATGAGCAGGATCATCTAAGTCAATCATGTAAACATTGTTAACTCTCTTACCAGAAAATTTTACCTTGTCAGATTTTGGTTCAAGGATCTTACATTCAAGAGAATTAAACAATACTTTGTGACCTTTATCACATAATTGACTTATGCTGAGCAAGTTATATTTCAATCCTTCAACTAACAACACGTTACAAATGGAGTTGGAGAGGTTCTTACCTACATTACCTGTTCCAATGATTTTTCCCTTGTTGTTCCCTCCAAATGTGACGTGTCCTCCTTCCTTTTCCTCCAAGAGATAAAATTTTGATTTGTCTCCAGTCATGTGTCTTGAACAGCCGCTATCAAGGTACCACCTGTTATGCATGGCTGCAAGACATTCCTGCACAAGCAATTAAGCAATGGTGTTTGGAACCCAACCAAATTTGGGTCCCTTCAAATTTTTCAGAATTTCAAAACATGAAACCATTTCTTTTGGAATCCAAACCTTCTTAACATTCATGCTTTGTTTGCTTGGAGCATGAAATTGGTTTTTCTTTTCAGCTTTGACATTCACATTTTGTTTAGAAGCTCTTTGTTGAATTTTGTGGAAGTTTGAAAAAGTTTGCTTCTTAAACTATTGAGGCCGTTGGTTGGTTTTGGGTTGAAAGTGATTGTTTTGCCACCTAGGGGATTGAAACTTATAGGATTGCTGAATACATGAATCACAATTTCCCCAAAAGTATGGTGGTGGCCTATATGAGTGTGCAATGTAATTGTGGTGAAATCTGGAAGGTTGAGCATGCAATGGCCAAGGAAGTGTTGACCTATGTTGCGGGGAAGGTCGACCTTTCTTAGGCTTTTGGATAGACTTTTTGGGAATTTCAGTTACTACCTCTTCAATCTTTTCTTTTCCTTTGGATGTTATTTTTGAGGTTGAAGCATCAGAAGAGGAAACAAATGTGACTGTTTTTAACCCAATTGGCCTTTTGTTTGTAGGTTCAAAACCTAACCCTTCCTTGTTGAAGTTCATTCTAGTACCTAGCAATGCATCTAGGTTTTCTCTTCCATCCACAAATTTTTCTAAAGATTGTTGTTTATCCTTCAACTCTTTTTGTAGGTTTTCGATATTTTGAAGAAGTTGAATGTTGACTTGTTTGACAGCTTCATACTTTTCATTGCTCAATTTACTATCTTTTTCATAGCTTTGCATTTTGAGCTTCATGCCATCAATTTCATTTCTCAAATCCTCATTTTCAGTTTCCAAGTCAGCCATTTCTTTTCTTCCTTCCTCCAAATCCTCAATCATCTTCTTAAGATCTTCAATTTCAGTCTCAAGTAGAGCATTCTTATCATTCATATTATGATCATGCACAAATGAGTTAATTTTCTTTTTCAGTGATTTATTCTCCTTTTTGTACATTTCATATTTTTCCATGAGTTGTATGTATGCATCCTCCCAATCATCAGTTGTATAATTTTCAAATGGAGAATTTACCTCTGTTTCTTCATCACCTTTGGCCATAAGGCAGAAATCTTCTTTTTCATTGTCCGAGGAGCTAGTTCCGTCATCACTTTCCTCTTCATCGCTCCATGTGGACACCATGGCCTTGTTCTTCTTCTTGCCCTTCCATTTGTCGGCCTTTTTGAATCTATCGGGACAATCATTCTTGAAATGTCCTGGTTTATTGCAAGAATAGCAAATGATTTTATCAGGTTTCTTAAAGTTTTCAGAATTAGATTTGAAACCATTTCTTACCTTTGACCTTCCTCTCATGAAGCTCTTACCTTCCTTTCTCAGGAATTTCTTGAACTTACGTGTGAGCATGGCTACGTCATCCTTATTTCGCTCGCTTTCCGAATCCTCACCTTCATCGGAAGAGCTTTGACGGCTGGGCCCTGCTTTAAGAGCTAGGGACTTCTTCTTAGGTGCCTCAGCCTCTTTATTCTTGAGGTTGATCTCATAGGTCATTAATGACCCAATGAGTTCATCTACCTTGGTGGTTGCGAGATCTCTCGACTCTTCAACCACGGTAGCCTTTGTGTGCCATGCTGCAGTCAGTGATCTGAGAATCTTTCTTACAATTTCCTGTTCTGAATATTTCTTTCCCAAATCAGTCAAACTGTTAGTAAGCACAGTTAATCGAGCATACATATCTTGAATTGATTCATCAGGCTTCATGCGGAACATTTCATATTCAGAAACTAAGATGTTGGCTTTTGTTTCTCGTACCTGAGAGGTTCCTTCGTAGATTACCTCTAACTTATCCCACATTTGTTTTGCAGATGCGCAGGTAGCCACTCTTGAGAATTCTACTGGATGGAGTGAGCATTGCATAATGTGTTTAGCATTCCAGTTGACGGTTGATTGCCTTATCTGTTCTTTGGTCCACAAGTCTTCCTTTTCCGTAAGCTCATACGGACCTTTGCTGATCACTCGCCAAAGTTCGTAGTCTTGGGCGTGAATAAACACCTGCATGCGATGTTTCCAATAAGGATAGTTAGTTCCACTAAAGTAAGGAGGCCTATTCACAGCATGTCCTTCGGGTAGAAAACCCTTAGACGCTGATCCACCATTTCCCTCAAGGTCGTTGGACCCCATAATGAGAGATTAGGCTCTGATACCACTTGTTGTGTAGTGGACAGCGGATCTAGAGGGGAGGGGTGAATAGATCAGCCCCACTTTTCGTAATGCGGCCCTCTAAACAGCTAGTTAAAATGAAATGCAGCGGAATAGAAACTAGCTTCCAAGAATGCTATGATTCACTTAGCAAGATAAGCAAGATATATAATAATTCGATCCTAAGCATGCATCTAGAACTAATCAATCACACAAGCAAACCACACTAGACAGGATTTTTAAGGTGGTTCGGACTGAATCCTCAGCCCTACGTCCACCCCTCACCAAAACTCGGTGAGGCTTCACTTGTGCAGCGCACCAACCCGTAAATCGGAAACCACCGATTACCTTCCTACTAACCAACGGTAGGGACGTCAACACCGCAGATCGGAAACACCTCCGATTGCCTTCCTACTAACCAACGGTAGGGACGAATCACAACTTCAATGTTTAATCAATATTGAAAGGAAAACAAATGTGAATGAACTAAGACAAGAAATTGAGTTATGAGTAGAAATGAATTGGCCCTTGTATGAAATGTTGATCAGCAACAAGGATCCTCTTGGCTTCAACTCAATCTTCTTGATTCACCCTTGATTTGATGAATGTTCTTCACGGAGTACTGTTCACGTGAACAGTACCTCTTCCTTCAATTCTTCTCTCTTGATCTTCTCTTTGAACTTGAATGAGGTTGAAAGAACTTGAATGGATGAAGATGATCTCCCTTGAGAGTGAGCTTCAATGGATCCCCTTGAGAAGATGAAGAGGATGGATGAAGATTTGATGAAGAGCTTCTTCCCGAAGTATCTTGATTTCCTTCTTGAAGTATACTCCTTCTAGCTTTCTTTGATCACCCTTCTTGCCCTTGATTGCATCTTGCTTTGTAGGAGGTTGCTTGGCTTCAGATCTGAGTTTGAATCACCTTGGATGGATGAAGAACTTCCTCCCGAAACACTGTTCACGGAGGTGCTACAGTAGCTCGAAAATGGGCTCCCTTGAAGGCTTGAAGCATTAGGGTTTTCATCCCCTCATGTGTTGGTTTTATAGACCTTGAATGGTCTATAGACAAGCCTCAGACCAGATCCACAATTTGTGGGTGATTAGGTGACATTTGGATTAAAGAAATCAAGGTTGAATGGCCCTTTTCGAAGTTGGAAACAAAGTCAAAAATGAAGGCTCGGGGCTGGCGGTCGACCGGAATTCATGGGCCGGTCGACCGGAACCTGCTGCAGCCAGAACGTTTCGGCTCTGGCAAAACCGGTCGACCGGACGCCTGGGGGCGGTCGACCGAAACCTGTAAAAATGAAGTGTTAGACCAATGAAACATGTTCATAAGTCAAGATATTCATGTCCTCATCAATTTCATGTATTTTGGGATTGAAATCAACATAGAATATGCTTTGAGCATTTCTAAATTTTGTTCCGGGGGCTCCGCCCCCGGAAACCCCCGCAGCCCCCGGAAACCCCCGCAAGGGGCGCTGCCCCCTTGACCCCCGCGACCTGACCGGGTAGGTCGATCCCCGCGACCTGACCGCGCAGGTCGATCCGCGTGCGAGGGCGCAACATTGAGCTTTCATGTGCATATCTGTCATAAACACAACAGAACATATGTCAGTCATATAAGAGTGAAAAGCAACAATGACAAATAGTGTTTAGCCATTATCAAAACCAAGAATATCACAGAACACATATGACCATAGAATGATGTCGAATGACCCAAGTGACCATGTGAAACTCAAATAACCACAGGGGCACAACACACCACAATAGAGGTGAGAGCAAGGAAGCATCCTCCAGGATAATACACCATTATCCCTAAGGTATCGTGTGATCCATGTACTTGAGTATTTTTCCCTTCAATCTGATCGAAGAGTTTTAATACCCTTTCCAATTTATTTCTCCACTTCACTCTTAAACTCTTTAGATTTCTCAAAAGCTTAATATTTATACTTCATCAAGTAATCATATCAAAGCATTGAGAAATTATTAGTGAAAATAGTTAAGTAAGAAAATCATCTTCCTATCAGGAAGCCTAACCACACTAACTTTAGGAGCACTATTGCTTAGAATAAACAGATCATTACATAAACTCCCACTAGAAAACTCTTTGCCATTTAAGAACATTACACAACTATTGTTTCTAAAACAAACATCAAAACCACAAGGGTTTAAAGTAGAATTGGAATTAATGTTCCTAATAAAGGGAGAACTATAATAAAAACATATCAATTCTAAATAGCTCCTGAAGGCATCTCGAGGTCGGTAGTCTCTATTGAAATGACAACAACTCTTGCTCCACTTTCAGTCCGTAGAACACCCTTGACCTTGATTAAATGCCTTCTACTTGTCAGCATATGAAGCTTCACCGAGCTTCTACTTTGCCTTCCCTACATGATTCAACTTGTAGTTCTTCTTTCAATAGCCATCCCCATGGTAATGAAAGCACCAGCTTCATTCTCTCATAGTCTCATATCTCTTGATAGCCTTAGCCAGCGGTAACTACCACTTAGCATTATCTTTCTCAAAGACATGCTAAGTCCTCCTCTTCTTGTTTGTCTTACTAACAAGCAGAAGGAGGTTCAGGTAATAACTCATCAAGAACATAGACTATTTCCCTTTTGAGTCATGAGAACTATTCTCAACTTCATGAGCGAGTCATAGAATTTTGATTTAGTAAATCCTTGTTGGCATCTAATATGCCACAACAATACGCGATTCAACATTATTAATACAAAAAGGCATGATATAACATTACAGACATTCATCTAAGATATGATCTTTTATCTTAATATAAAGCTCCCACTAAATTTTCAGTGACTTTACATAACCCCCATTATGTAAAGATGGGAAACTCCGCTAGTTTCCTAGTGGGGACTAGAATCTCATTAACATTATAGTAGTGGTCTTGTGGTAGCATAACAAACCACCCCATACTTAATGAGTAGGCAACTCTTGTCAATTATAATTTCTTACAATTTCTAGTCTTATTCAACCTCCAGAACACTTGTGATCTTGTGGTAGCACAACAAACCACAAAGTCTGGTTAGGTTACACCCATTATTACGTGGTGAGCATGGATTTGTGATGAAGCCCTTGTGGTAGCACAACAAAGCTACACCAGTCCTCCACCCCACACATGGCATAAGCATGCCGTAGTTTAGGTTACTGACCTCTTACTGGGTCGGCCTTGTGGTAGCACAACAAATCTTCCCAGGTTTAAGACCAGCTCACCCAAACTATAATAATGGAAGGCCACGTGGGTCATTCTTAATGCCTCACATTTGCAACCTAATATTGATCGAAGGGGGGATTTATTGATTTTATTTGGTCTCATCAAATAGTGATACATAATACATATATCGCATATACATCTTTACCGTATCTTAATAGAAATAGATTCAAAATCTAATCTAAAATTGACAAATAAGAAACACATGCTATGGGTGAGTATGGACAGCTTATCGTGACCTGACTAGAGCTGGATAGCCAGTCACCAACCCTAAATATCATCACATGACAAACCATACACATCACATGTATATCGGACCTTAGATGGATCTTGGCGGCATACAACTTGTAGCTCGATTAAATGGCACCTCCTATTGATGGATCATCCTCGTCTTCACACCTTCACAATATCTTCAAATATATTTACATATACAAAATAGGAGCCAATTGGCAGAATATTACATTTAATATAAAATAAGATGCCTTATGGCGAGTACATAACCGAGAGGGAGGTAGAATTTACAACACAAAATTTAGAGAGAGGAGGGAGGCACGCAGGCCCCATAAAATACATCCATCAACATAAATTAACCATTCATGTCACGTCCCGAGCACAGAAGGAACCCGGTACGCGTGACGAGTTTATATCAATCATGTCAATCAGAGCATAAGGAATTCGACCTTATAGACATAGTGCGCAAAAGTAAAGATAACAAACCTAATCCTTTATTCATTGATAATATCAATGACCATCACATGATCCATTGACTCATGATATTATTCCATTGAAGACTAGACTCATTAAAAGGAAGAGTACAATAATTGACTCAAGAAAATAAAAAAGACATGAGTAGATAACAACTCCAATGGTTGGAGCGGTTCTACGCTCTTCACTTGTAGCACCCCCGATAAAGCAATTGAGAAAAATTTAAAACTTCTTCCTAAAGAATATTACATGAAGGCCTTATATAAAGAATCATACCTTATGAGGACTATTATATAAATGTACAAGCCAACATCACTTTATGCCATCATGGGTAGTAGGTAGTGAACTTCTTCCTAAAGAATCCTACATGAAGTCCTTATATAAAGAACCATATCTTAGAAGGACTACTATATAAATGTACAACCCAACATCACTTTATGCCAACACATGGGTAGTACGTAAGTGGGGTTTCCTTTTCCAACACAAAGGGAATGAGCGACCCTTTACCAGGGCGCCATTCACCAAAATGAAGTCTTCACAGTAGGCGCCATTTCCCTTGGGGCCACCATCCCACTAAAGTATTAATATATATATATACCCCATGAAGGCCAACACGTGAAGGTTGCATTTTTGTCTAAAGCCATGAAGAATGGACGACCTCATGCAGAGGCGTCATTTACATGAATAGGATCACCCAATTAATGAGCGACCCTTTACCAAGGCGTCATTTCCAAAGTGCTTCTAGAAGGGGGCTAACAATAACAACCTACGTTTGCTGGCAATGGACCCATGAGGGAACATTCACAGCAGGGTTTCGGATATGGTTTCCCATGGACCCTTACTATTTCCCTATAAGCAAATCCCTCCATCAACCGTAGATGACCCTTACTGTCTTTCTGCCACGGAAGAGAAGGTTATCCTACTGCTTCTCTGTCTCCACCTGCAGAAGAGAGATCTAATATTTCTCTTCATGTGCAGGAGATGTATCCTATTGCAGAAGCTTTACTGAGCGTGAAAGGGCTTACCGTGGCTGGGATTTCTAATTCTTTCTCTACAGTTATACCTAGTAAACCGCACCCAAAAGGTAGGTTTTCTCAAGATCTATCCCAACCCGTAGCTAAAATAGTATAATACAACATGCTAGTATACTCCGTATGTCATGCCATGCAGCTTGTTCCTATACCATGTTACACGGGTTTTAAGTATAACATATTCTATAGCATGTTACACGAGTTTTACTTAAACCAACTATAGCTTGTTACATCAGTTTTTACATGTCTGTTACATAGTCTGTTATACTGATTTTACTGGATTTGAACATATCCTATCATACTAGTTTTTACAGCCTCAAATAATCATGTTTTAGCCCTAGTATATAACCTCTGTTACAATAGATACGTACATATTTTAAAAACCCAGAAAGCCCAGCCCTCAGGTGAATAGGGCCCCCAGCCAGGGTGCCAATTCCTGAAGAGGCGTCCCAAGCCATGGCGCCATTTAATTGAAGACACTATGAAGTGTCGTCAATTCATTTTCTAGCAATTTCCAGAAATTATTAATCAACGCATTCAAAAATCTATATCTATTGAACTAAACCATAAGATTCTTGCATGAATATATTTCTGTGATCCTGATATTTTTCTCTACCTATCCATGTCCTTAATTCCTGATTCGGAGAAACTCTGAAAATAGGAACATTTGCTTGTATCTCAGAATGTAACTGCCCGGTGTAAATCACCTAAATTCAATTGGTGTCCCAAGCCATGACGTCAATTCTTCAAATGAAGTCACCTTGAGGAGACTTCAATTAAATGAAGTCACCCCGAGGAGACTTCAATTAAATGAAGTCACCCGGGAAGACTTCAATTCATTGAATAGTGTCACCCGGGAAGACTTCAATTCTTCAATTAGCGACACCCTAGGTGACTTCAATTAAATGAAGTCACCATGAAGAGGCGCCAATTCCATTTTTAGAAAAAAAAATAAACATCGCATTAGAAATTTTATATCTCTGGAACTAAAACCCAATAATTTTGTATGAGCATGATTCTGAACTCCCGAGAATTTTCTCTACCTATTCATATCCTGTTTTCGAGAAACTTTTAGAATATGAATAGTGTTTTGAGTCACAAAATGTACCTGCCCGGTGTAAATCACCTAAATTCAATTGGTGTCCCAAGCCATGACGTCAATTTTTCAAATGAAGTCACCCCAAGGAGACTTCAATTCATTGAATAGTGACACCTGGGAAGACTTCAATTCATTGAATAGTGACACCCGGGAAGACTTCAATTCATTGAATGGTGACACCCCGGGAAGACTTCAATTCTTCAATTAGTGACACCCTGAGGTGACTTCAATTAAATGAAGACCCCTCAGAGAGACGCCAATTCCATATATATATATATATTTTGAAAATGGGAAATTCTGAAAAATTGGTCAACCCCCAGGCGCCAATTGACTGAAACATACCCTGACCCTTAGACGCCAATTTCATGAAAGACTGGGTAACCCCCAGTCGCCAATTGACTGAAAGAGGGGCCAACCCCCAGACGCCAATTCAGTTAGCTGCTAATCGTCGTTCTGATTCCTGATTTGTCTCGTGATTCGTATCGATATAACCCTAGTACATGTTCCTGCAACATATATGCCTTTGAACTCTATTCCTGGAATCTACCTTATACTCTTACAATCGCAACCCTTGAAATTCTATATTGGCTATAAATGAGAGTGGATGTCAAAAGAAATATATGAAATGCTATGCATATAGGGCCCGGTCTGGTCCTGGGAGGAGCACCCGAAGGTACTTGTGCCCATGGGAGTTTATTGACCATGATGTTTGGCATTGAACCGAAGTACTTGCTTGACTTGCTTGACTTGAGACACTCCACACTCTCTCTCTACTTGCTTAACTTGACTTGCGTGGCCCGGAACGGGTGATACTTGACTTGCGTGGCCCGAAAAAGGGCGAAGTACTTGCTTGATTGAAATAGCTAATTTTATTGACATGTACTTGATATTACTTGCTTGAACATGAACTTTTACTTGCTTGAACATGACTCTTACATACTTGTACATGAGTTCTTGCTTGCCCAAAAAGTGGCATCTACATCTATAAAGTTTTTGATTTACTGCTTGTCAAATACTTGAAATCATGCGATACTCTCTATATACAGTTCTTGACTTCTTACTTGTTCATCATGCATAGATATACCCGTATACCTGATTTTCGTACTTGTTCATCGTACATTGTTATACCTGCATTACATATAACATGTAAATCACTTAAGGACTGCTCGAACTTGAGATGTAATTCCTACTGAGCGATTCACTCATCCAGTTGCTTCCTAACATTTTTAGGTAATTCGGATAGCGACATCCACCTAAATGGGAATGATACCGAGTGAAGAGTGCTAGAGTCATCGATCATCTACTGCCAGCTACTCATGTCTTTTGATTTTCTTGAGTCCTTTTATATATTTCTAGTTATATCAGTTTAGTTGACTGAAGCTTGTTAAGGCTTGTAGCCTGGTATTTAGATTCGAATAAGGAATGTCATGGATTAGAATTTCCACCTTTTTGGTTATTTGGATAATTGTCATCTTGGACATTAGTATCATATTGGAAATAAATTTTTGGTTATGATTTAGATAAATTGCCCACTCTGTCTTTTGTCAAAAAAAAATATGTGTAGACTGCTCTGATTGAATGGTTCTATATAAGCTGGCCACGACCTTGGGTATCTTCCGCGCTCGGGGCGTGACATCACTCATGTCCGTCCCCATCCGAATGAGTATCGTCATCGGAATTATCTGAAAATAGGGGAAAAACTAGGGTGAGCGAACGCTCAGTAGGAATTATATCTCAAGATCAAGCGTGCTTTATGTAAATTACATGTTACATGAACTATGCAAGTGTAATGATGCATGTACGCAGGATAAAAGCGAGAGTAGAGTGTCAAGAGGTACTATGGATGAACTACCAAGATTTCATGATAACCATGTGAAGTATAACAAGATTTGCCAAGCATGTAAATAATAAGTCAAGTCATGTGAATTGACTATTATAATATCAAGCAATTAAATACCCATTTCGAACACGTAAGTCATGTCACGTCAAGCACTGTAGAGTTTGTGGAATGCCAAAAATCAAGATAGTCATGCACTTCGGTGCAATGCCACACCATGATCAATCAACTCCCATTGGCACAAGTACTTTCAGGTGCTCCTCCTAGGACCAGATCGAGCTCTATGTGCACAGGCATTGAGTCATGTATATTTTTAGACATCAACTATAGTTATAGCCAATATAGAGTTCCAAAGGAATAAACCATTGTAGGAGGATAAGGTAGATTTCACGAATGAAGGAGTTCAAGGGAAGAATTTGAACAAGTATGACACATCGTTAAACCACATGAAGAACCAAGACATATCATGAAACTGGGTAATTGGCATCAACTCAGTCGCCGTAAATTACAAAAATAGTGCCCACTGTGTGGTCGCCAATTCCTGTGAACAGTACAGGCTCAATGAAATAGCGTCCAGGTGCAGGTCGCTAAATCAGTGAAATAGCGCCACTGGCCAGGTCGCCAATATCTTTTGGCGCCCAAGTCATGGTCGCTAATTGCTGACAGAGACAAACTTCTCAAAAGAGGCCAGAAACAGCGCTCTTTGAGGGATAAAGCATCACGTTTCTTCAGAGTGACGTGACAAGTAAGGGTTCCAGGGTTTTTAGGGTACAACCTGCTCCGCTGCCTTGAGGGAATCCAAGGCTAGCGTAGACTTACGGAAGTCTCAATGAAGAAAGTACCGGTCCAAAGGAAGAAATATCCCGTGGAGTGTCCAATCATCATCAAGAATTGAGTGTGTAATCGATAGAAACAAAACAGGGACTCCATTTACGGATGTGAGATGAGAGTGCCAAGTAAACCCACGATGTGGGCCGAGAAACGCGATAAAACTGAGAGAGAGTGAATGGCATCCATTCAGAAGTCGCTATATATATATTTAGCGGCTCTCTGAAGGGTCGCTCAATCTTATATTTAGTAGAATTTTTTAGAATATAAGTAAGAATTAACGACACTATACGCGGGCGTTAATTCTGACAATTTCTAGTAAATCAATATAATTCATTATAAATAGCGACCTTGTAAGAGGGTGCTCAATCATTAAATAAAGTCTATTGTTCTGTCGCAGTTTCAGGGTATTCATTCATTTTCTATTTTATTAATTCTAGTTTAAACAACGCCTTTTTGGGAGGGTGTTCAATCTTTAATAGGTGATTGGGTGACAGTCATTCATTCTTTGTTTGATGCTACGCATCAAGCAGGTACATTCCTAGACACATAGCACTATTCATATACTTTGAATTCACATAATCAGGAAAGTAAAGACATGGATAGACAGAGAAAAATATCAGGAATCTAGAAACATGCTCATGCAAGAATTTTATCGGTAGGTTTCATAGATATTAAATTTTAAGCATGTGGTATTTATTAAATACACTAAAGGAATTAGCGGCTGGGCCAAGGTCGCCCATTAAACTATGCCCTGGCCATTGTAGCAATTTCAGGAAAATTTGCGACTGCTCTCGTGGGCGTTCATTCAATAAGCACCCTTGACCTGGTCGCTATTTACAGAAACTCAGTCGGACTTCATAAAACTCAAACAGAAGTCATGGAATCAATGCTATACGACCTATATGCATGAATTTACTTTTGATTATCATGTTGGGATTTGTTTCTTGAGAACACCTACCTTGTTTGGTTTGATCGAATGACGAACAGAAGAAGAATAAAAGCAGAGAAAGAGCAACTGCAGTTGCAGCTACGAAGTAGATTCTTCTACGCAGCAACAGCCTCAACCGTGGCAGCACGATGCAGAAGAGCACGTAGAAGAAGAAGATAATAATTGCAACAGTCGCAACGCAGTAGGAGGAGGACGACGTCGACGCGAGGGAAGCAGAACTCCTTCGAAAGCAGCAGCATTAGCCTTTGCTTGTTCGATGAGGGCTTTATTTATATGGTTGTGGGCTCATGTCTCCTAATGGAGTTAACCTTCCCACGTAACAATCCTAATAGGTGTAAACTTTCCCATGCAAATCCCTTGCTGCTATATCCGCATTCGTCCTTCCTGATTAGAATAAAACCCTAAAGTCCTATACTCATGCAAGCTTCGAACGTCTAATGGGCTTGCGCATTCATCATACGTGAGGAGGGTATGGATTAAAGGCCCACTTTATACTCTTTTAAACCCTCTAAGTTTGGGTTTAGACAAAAAGGGTTCCCATAAGGCCCATTCTTCACTATTAGGTACGTGAGGCCCATATATGGGTTTTTGGCTATATGGTTTTAACTAAGGCCTGTTAGAAGTTGGTTAAAGACTTTTGCAATTGGGCCTTTTAGTGTATTTTGAGTTTTGTTTTTTTAAATTCATCTCCATCCTACTATACACACATATATTTATTTGGGGTATTACAATTCACCATTCATCACATGAATAAAACAATCACATCTAAGCGTTGTCCATATTCACTCAATCATCGCACCCATGGCATGCACAAACAAAATTTTATTTTCTTAAAATAAAATAATTTTGGCCTTAAAACATGGTTTCAATCAAAATCAAAATTTTGATTATTTTGAAAAATATATTTAATCAAATTAAATCTAGCATCCAAGGTGGAATTTTAATTTTGTAATTTTTGCATAATTTTTTGAGATTTTATAATTGCTTAAATAGAATAATTATATTATAAAATAAATTTCCTAAATTAATCATCACATGAAAATTAGAAAACTTATTAAAATTGAAATTTCTAAAATTTCTAGTTTTAAGTCATGGCCTCTCGGGCTCTAAATGGAGGCAATTGGATTTAAATCTCATTTAAATCCAAAATAGAATAATTCTATTTTAAAATTATAGAAATAGAACAATTCTATTTAAATAAATTTCTTATAGTAATCATCACATGAAAATATAAGAAATTATTATTATAGAAATTTTTTTAAAATTTCCTGCTACATATCGTAGCGACCCGAGCCAAGAACGGAGGCAAACAGATATAATTACCATCCAGAGATTCTTGATTAGATCAGTTCAGTGAACCCTATTCTTGTAATGGGCACATGCACATATATCTTAGTGTCTCCACACCAGTGACTGTGAGATAAGTCTCCCTCATCATATGAGAGGATATCATGTGCACTAGTCTATCCGAATTCTTTGATGTCCTATCTCAAAGATCCTATGACCAGGAACATTTAGAACACACGCATCTAAAAGGTTAATGCCACTATCATAATCTCATTATGATTCAACCTTCATAGCATGCGTTCAAGGACTTCATCACGTCAAGCAGTAATACGCATAAATAAATAAGACATAATAAGGGAATTGCCATAAATACAAATGAGAATATATAAGCAATGATGCCATCACTTCATAAGTGATTGGCTTGCAGGGCATACACTTCTTTCAGTCAAGAAGTTGGGATATTACTGGCCAACTGTGTTCGATGACTATTGCAAGTATGCCAAGTCATGTCATAAATGCTAGCAGCATGCTGCAATCCCAAGAAGACCCCCAATACATTTGCATCCGGCGGTCCCTAGTTGGCCTTTTGCTCAATGGGGCACTGATGTTGTGGGCGCACTGCCCGCCTCTTCGTCAGGCTACCGATATATTTTAGCAGTAACAGATTACTTCTCCCGATGGGCGGAGGTTGTGGCTCTAAGAGAAGTGACGGGAGAAATCGTGGCTAGATTTGTCTGTCGAAACATCATATTCCGATTCGGCATCCCCGATCGAATAGTCTCCGACAACGGAAGCCATTTCCAGAACCAGAAGGTCTATAAATTTGCCGACAAATTCAAGATTGATTGGAAGACGTCCACTTCGTACAATCCACGAGCAAACGGGTTAGAAAAAGGCTTCAACAAAACACTATGCACACTTCTTGCCAAGGCGGTCAGCTCTAGCAAGAAGGATTGGGAAGACAAGATGTATGAAGCATTGTGGGCGTACCGCACCATGTACAAGACCCCGACATTTTGCTCACCCTTTTCACTGGTGTACGGCTCAAAAGCGGTCGTCCCAATAGAGCTAGAGATACCTTCATTGCGAGTGGCGATACAGTAAGAATTGGTCAAAGATGGCCAAACCATTATACAAAGAAGACTGGAGGAACTCTCCGATCTAGAAGGTGAGCGGCTCAAAGCTCAGCAGAACATACAAGTCTACCAGGCCCGCCCCTTTGACAAACTCGTCAAAGAACGCAAATTCAAAAAGGAAGACCTTGTCATGGTCAAATGAAAAGAAGTCATGGCGGCCAATCCCAAAGGCAAATTAAATGAAAATTGGATAGGACCTTACGTGGTCCATAAAGTTTACGAAGGCGGCGCTTATGTCATCATCAACCATCGGGGAGAAGTTCAATTTCCACCCCTCAATGGGAAACAGCTGAAGCTATTCCACGCGCCGCTTCCCTAGCTCAGCGATCAACTGAAACCAATACCTCATAATGAACAAGATTGTATCCTGGAACTCTTCACATGAGTCACCAGAAAACACACTTAACTCGGTACCTAAGGCCTTCAATTCTAGGGTCTCAGCCGAGGGGTACGACCTAGACCTTTCATCTAAGTCGGAGAAACCCGAACTTCTTGGGTCGGTGCGATCCCAGTACCGATGAACCACTCAACTCGGCCCTCAAGGCCTTCCGGGGTCTCAGTCGGGGGGTATGACCTAGACCTTTCATCTAAATCGGAGAAGTCTGAAATCATTGCATCGGTGCAGTCCCAGCATCAATGAACCACCTAACTCGGTGCCTAAGGCCTCCCAAGGTCTCAACCGAGGGGAATGACCTAGACCTTTCGTCTAAGTCGGAGAAGCATGAAATTCTTGCGTTAGTGTAGTCCCAGCATCGATGAACCACTTAACTCAGCGCCTAAGGCCTTCCAGGGTCTAAGCCAAGGGGAACGACCTAGACCTTTCGTCTAAGTCGAAGAAGCCCGAAATCCTTGCATCGGTGCAGTCCCAGCATAGATGAACAACCTAACTCGGCACCTAAGGCCTTCCAGGGTCTCAGCCGAGGGGAACGACCTAGACCTTCCATCTAAGTCAGAGAAACCCGAATTCCTTGCTTCGATGCGATCTCACCATCGACGAACCACTTAACTCCGCGCCCATGGTCTTCCAAGATTTTATCCGAGAAGTACGGCCTAGACCTTCCATCTAAGTCGGAGAAGCCTTAAATCCTTGCGTCAGTGTAGTCCCAGCATCGATGAACCACTTAACTCAGAGCCTAAGGCCTTCCAGGGTCTCAACCGAGGGGAACGACCTAGACCTTTCGTCTAAGTCGAAGAAGCCTGAAATCCTTGCATCAGTGTAGTCCCAGCATCGATGAACCACCTAACTCGACGCCTAAGGCCTTCCAGGGTCTCAGCCGAGGGGAACGACCTAGACCTTCCATCTAAGTCAGAGAAACCCAAATTCCTTGCTTCGATGCGATCCCGCCATCGACGAACCACCGTGATCTTCCAAGGTTTTAGCCGAGAAGTACGACCTAGACCTTCCGTCTAAGCCGGATAAACCCAAGCCCTTTGCATTGACATAAACTCAATGTCAACGATACTATTATACCTCTATAACTTGGTCCCACCGTGATCATCAAAAAAAAGAAAAAAAAGAAAAAAAAGAAAGAAGAAAGAAGGATGAAACAAATTCCTTAATGTTTTTAGTCTTTCACCCATGGCCTTTTGGGGTCTTAGCCGAACGGTATGACCTAGGCCTTTCATCAAGGTCGGAGAAACAAAAACTCCTTGCGTCGATGCGATCCCGCCATTGAAGAACCACGTAACTCCGTGCCTAAGGCCATCCGGGGTCTCAACCGAAGGGTACGACCTAGACCTTTTGTCAAGGTCGGAGAAACCTGAACTTCTTGCGTCGGTGCGATCCCAGCATCGATGAACCAATTAAACTCGGTGCCCATGGCCTTCCGGGGTTTTAGCCGTGGGCCATGACCTAAACCTTTTGTCGAAGTCGAAGAAGCCCAAACTCCTTGCGTCGGTGCAATCCCAGCATCAACGAACCATTTAACTCGGTGTCTATGGCCTCTCAAGGTCTTAGCCGAGGAGTCTGGCCTAGAGCTTTCGTCTAAGCTAGATAAACTAGATTCCTAGTGTCAGCATGAACCCAATGCCTATGAAACCACTCGGGTTGGCACCTGTCTCTCGGGCAAGACCAACCCATCCGTCTCACCACGACGATCAGTACAACCCAATGGCTTGGACCTTCTATCTAAGACCAGATAAACCTAAACCCCTTGCGTCGGTATAGACCCAATATCGACGAAATCATCCCAATATCAACCGCCAGTTGAGCAAAAAGCTGCACCCGTAGGGCCCCACCTGCGGGTGTCGCGAGCGAGGGACAAGAGCATACGCCAGTTCTTTGACTGGCGCCTGCGTGAAGTGACGCCAATTTACCTGGTCGACTCAGCCCTCCATAGGTCGACTCACATGAATCAGTGCCCGTTATGATGAACGCCAATTCTTTAATGGGCGCCTTCGTAAAGTGACGCCAATTCTTGGCATTATTGGATTTTCTGAAGATTTTTTGGATTTTTAAATCCAAATGAATTACCGCCCATTCAGGTGGACGCCATTTTGAATTGGCGTCAAGCTCATCGACGCTATTTTTCTTGGGTCTCAAGAATCAACAACCAACCCTCTAGATGCCAGTTTTTTTATCGAAGAATCTGTGGCCTTCCTTCTCAACGCCAATTTCATGATTTTTCACTGTAGCACGGCAAGCATTCAATGCTCGCCATGCACGCCATGCCGTCGAGCGGCTGCCCACTTGCATGGCTGGCAGTGGGGGTGCCACTGGAGGGGCCTCCATGCCCCAGCCCTCTCCCCTGTCACGCCATAGCAGTGGCGACGTCGATGTCCGGCGTGCCAGCGAAACGACGGTAGCGGCGTCAGCGGCAGTAGGCAGCGTCAGCAGCATATAGAGCAACAGCAGGCAATAAAAAAAAGGAAAAGAGAAACAAGCTTCGGAGCTTGCCCTCTGAACAAGAGGCTCTTAAACCCTATAAAAGGCCCCCATGTGGAGCCAAAAACTCTCTTCGACAGTTTTGGAGAGAAATCCCCGGTTGGCCTCTTGGAGACTCCCCTGAAGTCGAGCCCTCCAAAGTTCCTGCGAAGGAGAAGAGGAGGGAGAGAGCCCAAAGCCAAAAAAAAAAAGGGCAGAGCGAGAGAGAGAGAGAGAGAGAGTGAGTGAGAGAGTTCAAGAACCATGTGTGGAAGGGTGGGTTTTATATTCTTCCTCATTTATTCTCTTCTTTCTGCGCCTTGTGAGGCTTTGCATAGCCTGAATGTAATCCTTCCCCTTGAAGATGAATGAGATGTGAGGGCTTCGGCCTTGATTTTCTTATGATCCCAACCTCCCTTCTTATACATGTGATGCCTTGGTCCTCTCCTCCTTTTTTTTACTTGCATGGTGGAAGCTTTGCATCCGATATATTTTGCATATAGATGTGAGGATTTCTCTTCCAATATTAGCATATCATTTATATGATGATTCGACTTTTATCCCGGTGGCCACTGGCCCGGGGCTTATCCAAACCCATGGATATGGCTCCGAGGTTGTCAACCGCCGGCGATTTACGAAGTTTATTCCCCATTTGAAATCATCCGAATTTCTCTTTGATGCGGGACGGGATGTGACTCGACACTGATTTGATGCGAACCTAGGACTCTAGGTGACGACGCGACACGACCAGCAACGACGCGACTAATGCGACACCAACAGAGTTCCAACAAAGGAGGATATGTCCTCAACAAGAGACATGAGCTCGCAGATGTCCCTAAGCAAGGGAAACATGTGGATATGTGCGGTTGAGAAACCGGCAATGAGT
Organism: Amorphophallus konjac; assembly: GCA_022559845.1. Lineage (NCBI taxonomy): Eukaryota > Viridiplantae > Streptophyta > Magnoliopsida > Alismatales > Araceae > Amorphophallus > Amorphophallus konjac. Next base: position 208,948 of record JAHNEJ010002413.1, on the reverse strand, counting down.
CAGGGCGGTCAACACTCCTTCGTGCCCTGATAGGGTCACGGAATGGGTCACGTACACTCTCTCACAGCGGTGATATTATTTAATCGGGCTAGATATCCTATCACTCAAGCAGCGACAAATAAACACATACGAGATAAGTACATGCCAAGAGAGATAGAGACGATACCTCCACTCTCCAAGCGTGGGGAAGATGATCCCGGCCAAGATCCGTAACTCCAGGTATAGTAAATGTAAATAATTACAGCAATGAATTTTACGGCCCACTTCATGCAGGGAGGTAAAGGGCTACATGTGGGACCCGGGAGTACCGATCTCGGGTTGATGGGCAGCAATCCGGAAGGGCTTTTGGGGAGGAGGCGGGCTGCTGGTCCGACTTGGCACTATTCAAACTCACTGGGCAGCAAGCGAGTTTGGCACATGGGACGGCAGCTTCTGGTCGACTTCTAGTCAAGGCGGCTAGTTGGGACGTCGGTGGAAGGCTCCTCTTCGATGAATGAAGTCGGCGGTGGCTGAATCACAGTCGGCGTATTTTTGGAGAAATTACTCGATGGACTGCTATTGCTGGCCTATCACGGGACAGATCTGCGTGCTTCCACGAAAATGGTCACCACGCCCAGATCCGGCGTTGGACTGGGACGAAACTAGCGCAGTTCCGAAGGGCACTCAGAGAGCTTCGACATATGTAAATTTCAGATCTATCCAACGCTCTAGATCGAAATGAAAAACTTTGTGCTCTGTAGTTGTTTCTGGCTCGGAATCCAGATCAAGTAGGACAGAGTGAGATCTGCCTGAAAATGAATTTTGACCAAAGGGAAGTTAGAAGATCTGAACTTTGGGAATTTTATGGGTGAGAGGGGGGAAGTGGGAATCATGCACAAATATTTTGGTATTTTTATGAGATGGTTTAAAGGGTGGAAAAATTTGTGGATCTGGCTTTTGTCTCACAGATCTGTAGAAAGGCAGATTGCAAGGGGTGAAAAGAACTAACTGGGAGGAGGGGTAAACAGAGTCTGATTGAGATGAAAATTAAACTGGAAGAATGGGGAAACACGGGGAACAAACCCTAAAAACCTCAGCTCGATCAGATGGCTGGATGTGGAGATACAACCTCTTATTTAAGCTTTTGTTCTACAGGTCGCAGGTCTGGACAGCAGGATGGAGATTGGGTTGTGGCAGCTTGTTGGCGGCTCCAATGGCGGCGGCGGCGATGGTGGTTGAGAATCACACTCAGAGGAGAAGATAGAACTTGGAATCACTCCAAGATTTAGGGCATCACACCTAGATCTACTGCAATCTCTGCTACTAGGGAGGAAGAGAGGGAGGCCCTAGGGCAAGAACACAAATTCTCCAATTTTCATCGATAATTCTTTTTATCCAAAAATAATACATGAGACATTAAGTAGTAAACCGTAGACCAAGGATAAATGACCACATATACCCTTGTTCAAGGGGGGTATATTGGGAAAGGGAGACAAAGAAGAATAAAAAAAATCCCACAAGGGGACAAAGGAGGGGGTGCCCTCTTTAAAGAAGTAAAATTGGATTTTTCTTCTTCTTGGTCCAAGTCCACCTTGGACCATGGACCAGCCCCTATTGGCCCTAGCATCTAGGTGGCCCAATGGGAGAGAGGGTGGGGGTCCCACTGGGCCTACGTGGCCTCTTGCAACGAAACCCATTAATTCCTAATGACTAACCCATTGGCTTATAATTGCCTTACAAATGAAAACTCAATTGACTCAAGGATAAAAATGCAAACAAAAATGTTAGATGCCTTGCTTTGATGCCCCCATCAATTCTCCCCAGGTAGGAGAAACTCGACCCCGTCGAGTAAGGGGTGCGGCTGCTCATGTGTCGCTCCTGCGGATCTGTATCTCTGATTGGGTGATCCACGTGTCATCGGATGTGGGCCGTACTCTCCACCGTACCAGGTAACGCGGGTATGCTCCACTCCTAGTAATCGTCACATGCTCATCCCGTATATGTTCTATATGCTCACGCTGTTGTGGGAATGAGGCTAGTGGTGGACATTAAGGGGTGGGGTCACTCTTAAAGGGGAGGAGACAGCTCGAAGACTCACTGGGAATCACCGATGGGTGACTAGATCCGAGACATTGAAAGGTAGAGCTAATCCCATATTCATCAGGCAAGTCCACAACGTACGAATGAGATCCGACTTGCCTCACACTCTAAAGGGACTAGCATCGCAAGCTTGTATTAGACTGACTCGACTCGACGTATGCAGACTCCCAACAGACTGTACGAAACAACGACTCACACATGACCCTAGGCAAACCTAGACACTCATAGTAATACTATGATTGACGATGAAGAGACACAAACACAAGGGACGCACTAAGGAAGACTCGATAAGGCTGATGGATACCTTCTACATACACCAGGTGTAAAGATAAGCTGACCCACAATTTGATGCCGTGAGTCTCAACCCTCGTCAACTATCTCCGGTTCGAGAAAACGCATCCCCAGGTATAGATGTGTAAGAGGATCAAGTGGCGTGTGACAGGAATGTAATCCAGACGTTTGGTGTGGAACATGGAAAATAGGAAGTCCGGACGTTGCCTCTTGAACACGTGGCAGAAATCAGACCATACCGCGTCAACATAGGGCGTCGACAGTGGTACGGTAGTCACTAGCGACTGCGCCACTGTAGGAGAGACGGGCAAAAGAGGGACGGCTGACTGATGCTCGGGAGTGACTAGCATGAGAGAGGTGGCAGGCTGGTCTGGCTCGTCAAGGAAAGCTGGGATGCGTGACATCACGGGGTTGGCGGATGGCACATCCACTGTGGACAAGATGGGCGGGGCAGAAAGCTCCGGGATGACCAATGACATAGGGGTGACAAACATGATAGAGTTGTTGGCTGACGCCTTACCCTGGCCCACTAGGCACTTTTTGGGATCGCTCTCTAACCCTACAACCTCAGCGAGGTACTCCTCGGCCAACTTGTTGTGCCCCATGTTGATTTTGACGATGACAAAATACTATGCTAATGAATAATGCATTTGGAATTCATGGTTTCTTCATTTGTGTCATTGAGTCTATTGAGTTACTATGGCTAATAAACATCATGTTGTCATTTGAGCATTTGAGTAGCCTCACTCTATCTTTATGTTACATGCACCAAGAAAACATGATGGCTTCTTTATGTTAACCACAATTCTTCTTTTCTTGTAAGGCTTGGTGATCTGCAGGCATGTATGGCAAGAAACTCAAAATTCACCTAAGGAAGTGACTTAATGTGAAGTGGAGGTAATGTTGGTGTGGTCTTCACAACAGGTGAGAAAAATGGTTAACCAATGCCAAAACCTGGTAAGAATTTCATATCAGAAATCCTTGGCTTCAATCTATTCAAAACTCCTTTGAATTGATCGAGCTCCCTTAAAGTTTTTCTGACCAAGATGGAAAAGGTTGACCCCCTTGGGTGATGGGTCGACCCTTGTCATCACTGGGGCTCTGTCTTGGCCTGTCTAGCGGAGATGGGACGACCCATCCAGTAGAGGGGTGGACCCCTGTAAATTCAATGCTTCTATTTGCCCCCTGTCATGTAGATGGGACGACCCATCTACAAAGGGGGTCGACCCCTGTAACTCACAGATTCTGGAAACAGAATCTGTTTGAGACAAGGGACAACCCACCTGCTAGATGGGTCGACCCTTTTTAAGTCTGCCCATTTTCCTCTGAATTTTGAGTTAAGTTTTCTCCTAACTAATTAAGGGTTAATCTCTTGATTCTTAAACACATGTTTACATGGGTTTAACCTAAGGGGAGGTGGCTAGCTTCATTAAACTCCGTTGATTGAAGCTTAACATCCTAAACCCTATTTTATGACTCTAAACGTAGGTTTGCTGCCTTCGACGATGGAGATGCCAAGTCAGCTCTGGAGGGCCCATGATTGATGAGAATAATCAAGACCTCTGTCCATGTCAGATCATCTACGTCGGGCTCTTAAATAGCCTTGGTTAGGGCGTCCGCTCAAATAGGAAAGAGAAAAAAGGGGAGAGAGCCGCACGAGCTGAACAACCAGAGTCTGAGGGAACGCAGTGGCTGAACGAGTTGAAGAGAGAAAGCTTCATCCCAGGCGGAAGAAATCAAGATCCACAGCGATGTTGATCCTTCATCCAATTTAGAAGGCATCCCCGCTGCCAAGTTTTTCATCCAGGTGCGAACATCATCACCTCTGCCCTTCTTAAGCTGGGAGATTCACCTGCCGCTCATGAAAACATTTCAAGCCAACTGAAATAGCAAAAAGGGGGAGCTTATTTATAATATCCCGGACCTTTCGGATCCTTCTTCGTGGGTCCCGGATCTGGTTTTCCGGAGTGTCCGGCTCCGTTGTATCTGAAATTTCGTTTCGGTCATCTTTCGTGTTCGGATCGGCGCGATCCGGAGTTGTTTCGGAGGCCCGGAGACGTTCCGCGGCTTTTCCGCACGTGTTTTCCGATTTCCGGTGTGTGTTTCGGCAATTCCTTCGGAACCTCGCTGCGGGTGAACCGGGTCGTTCACCTAGGCACGAGTGGTACCGTTGCGATCGGTGCGTCCCGAGGATTCCGGAAATGTAATTTTCTATTTTTCGGTATTTTCCAGAATTTTTGGATTTTCCTATAAATACCCCCCTATTTTCTCTCTCTCCCCCACCTTCTTCTTCTTCTTCTTCTTCTTCCTCCTCCTTTCTCCCCCACCATGAGCACCGTCCCCTCTTCCTCTCTTCTTCGTCCAGTGAGACCGCGGCGGCGTCCCCTCCGGCTGCAGACGGCACAGGGCGACAGTGTGGTGATGACGGCGGCGACGAGGTGATCGTGGAGGCGTTCGTGGGTCGTGGGAGCTCAAGGAAGAACGAGGGTTTTCAAAGCATTTTCTTGCGATCGGGGACGATCCGGCGGGGCATTCGCTCCATTGAGGTAGGGTGACGTTCCTTAGCCTCTTGCCATTCATTTCTGTGATTGATAGGCCGAGGGGAGGCCGAGAGGGGCTTGATCGAGCATGTTTGGGGTTTTTCCATGATTTGGGGAGAGCCGCCCGATCTATGGATTTGATGCATGATTTCACGTTTTGATGGCCTAGAATCATGCTAGGGGTCCCCAGGGGTCTTCCCCTTTGATTTCCCCCTCTCCGGTGGAGGCATAGGGGCGTGGTTGAAGTTTTTGGGTATTTCCTCCATTTTCTCCGTCGGGTGCGTGTAACGGTCCTTCCAGGGACCGTTACATGATGTAACGCACCTTGGAGGGGCCGTTACATGCCCTTTGTAAGCCTTTGGGGGTCAGGGACTGTAACGGTCCCGCGATAAACCGCCATTTGGGTGTGACGTGCCTGGGAGGGTGCGTCACACGCCCTTTGCTAGCCTTTGGGGTCAGGGGCTATGACGGTCCACCGATAGACCGCCACAGCCGTGTGACGCACCTGGGAGGGTGCGTCACAGCCCCTGTTAACCAGCTGGGGGCTGGGAGTGTGACGGCCCCCGCCAGACCGTTACATGCCTGTAACGCGCCTGGGGTGGATCGTCAGAGGCATCTGACCGTTGGTTTCTGACTGTTGATTTGACTGTTGGGGGTCAAGGCGTGTGACGCATCAGGACTGGCGCGTCACAGCCTTGTGACGGCCCAGGGTGGGTGCGCCAGAGCCATTTTACCCCAGGAAGTGTAACGCCCCAGGGCTGGGCCATTACGTTCTGTGACCCACCTGCTTAGGCGCGTCACAGTCTGTAACTCATCCGGGCAGGCGCGTTACATTCTGTTTTGGCGCTGAGAGTGTGACGGCCTGCGTAGGACCGTCAGGCTCCATGTGACGGTCCCGCCTAGACCGTCACGTGCCTGTGACGGTCCAGGGGTGGACCGTCAGGCGCCTGGTTGCCCCAAGAGAGTTGCAACCCCGTTTTTAGTCCGACTATGGCCACCGTGCGACGGGGCCGGTACGTGGGGTAGTCCCCGTATGTCATCAGATGCGGACGTTGTTTTCCATTGACTTGAGAGTCTACTCCTTCAGTGACCCTCCACTAGTCATAGCCTACCAGTACGCGGTATAGGTCGCACCAGGGAGTGGTGTACGGGCTTACCCTTAGGGGCGGTTTGTGGGCCAGTTGCCGTCGGGCCCCACGTCTTGCAGCCAGAGTCCGGCTGAGGGAAAAACTGGTCAGAGGGCCAGACCAGGGATGCGCGGTCTGTGTGTGCACACGTGGTTGGGGGCAGTTGGACCCACGTCGACGGGGGTGACCCCAGCTAGTCACTTGTTTGTGATTACTTGTTCGGTGTTCGTGCCTTTGGGAGGCTCTACCACGTCAGGCAGTTCACCTGCGGTGCGGTGTAAGATGTCAGGGGACGCTACCGGCTGTGCTTCTAGTGGGAGGTACTCCTGTCGAGTACGGAGTGTCAGACTGTCAGTTTCGTGGCTTTGACCTTTAGGTTTTGCCAGGTCGACCATTGAGCTTCGGTTATCGCACCATGGCACGTGTGCCGATTTGCGTGCCGTAGGGTCTTTGTTGTGCACAGTACAGGGCTTTCCTTTCCGAGGTACTCTCCTACCGCTAGCGTAGTGGTTTCCCATTTTACAAGGTAGGGTTCGAGTGATCCCTACTGAGTCTTGTTCCGAGACTCATTCCCTGCGTGTTTTCACCGTGTTTCAGGTGAGGCGCCGCCCCAGGGGAGCGCGTCTGGGGTGCAGCGTAGTGCGGGTGCCCAGAGGTAGTGCCAGAGGTCAGAGCCGGGGTATGCCCCGTGTAACTGTACTTTTCTTTTTGTCTCTGTACTAGTTGTGGACTACTGTTGTTGTTATTCATTTTTAATTGTGAACCATGTAAAATGCTAATTTAATTCCTGCTTAATATTATAACTGTTTAATTTCTGCAATTACTTGCAATACTTGTGTAGTTTCCACACCATCCTTCTAACCCTTCCGAGTCTTCGGACTCGTGGGTGGCGGTGCGAGTCTCGGGTTATCGGGCCTTCCCGGTAATCAGATTCTTGGGTCGTTACAGCTGGTATCAGAGCACGGTTGTGGAATTACATGAGAATCATAGGTAAGTGTAGTGGTCCACTTGTCCACAACAATGATGTGTAGTTGACACTGGCATTGGGCATCGTGTGTTTTTCTTGACCATGCCGTTTTCGTGTTTTCTATCTTTTGCTTCAGGAGCGAGTATGGCGCCGAGGCAGAGCACTCGCTCTCAGCAGGGGCAGTCGGCTAGAGGTCAGGAGATCCAGCAGGGGGTCCAAGGGGACCAGGAGGAGCATAGCAGAGCGCCACTAGGAGCTACCGAGGCCGCGGCTACTGTGAGGGTTCCGGGGGCCAAGGATTTCTTCCGTGGTATGTACCAGCTTATGTCTCAGCAGTTCGGTGGAGAGGCTGGTGAGGGCTCGTCAGCTAGGGGTGGGCCAGGCCGAGAAGTGAGGGACTTTCTGCAGTTCCATCCACCTTACTTCAGTGGCCAGGCAGACCCTGATGTGGCTCATGATTGGCTTGATGAAATGGAGCGGGTGTTCAGTTCTGCGAAGAGTGCTGCAGAGGACAGAGTGGTGTTGGCCTAAAATTTGCAGGGTACGGCTCGGAAGTGGTGGTCTTTCGAGTGGAAGACATCCTTTCAGCTTCGTCCACTTGAGCAGGTCGAGTGGGACGACTTCGTCAGCGCTTTCGAGCGTACGTACTGTCCAAATTTTGTTGCTATGCAGCGGATGCGGTAGTTTCTGGAGCTAGTGCAGGGCGACATGTCCATGTTGCAGTACAGGGCCCGATTTGTCGAGCTGGGTCGGTATGCACCTCACATCATGGAGCATGAGAGGGTGAAGACTGCGTAGTTTGTTCAGGGTTTGAGGCAGGAGCTGAGGCACCATCTGATTGCGAACGGGGCCACTGATCTAGAGAAAGCGTCTCGTGTTGCAGCTTCTTTGGAGATGGATATGCAGAGGACCCGAGGACCGATCAGCCAGGGGCAGTCTTTGTCAGGTCGCAGCTAGCAGTCAGCTACCTAGCAGCAGGGTTCCTTCCAGCATGCGATGAGTGGTTCAGGAGTGCCGGCAAGGGCAGCGTCGGTGACAGGATCTGCGTCCTTTGGCACGAAGGTCAAGAAGTTTTTCAAGAAAGGGTTCGGCAAGAAGAAGTCCAAGGATGAGGGGCAAACTTCATCGGGCAGTGTATAGCAGCCGATCCCCTTGCAGCGTCAGGGATCAGTGGGTGGGTCGAGAGGACCGTGTCCACGGTGTAGTGGGTTCCACCCAAGCAGGCAGTGCACGGTGCCGATTATCTATTTTCGGTGTGACCAGCCAGGGCACATGGCGCGTGACTGTCCTCAGAGGCCGCCGCAGCAGCAGGTTCCCCAGCAGCAGAGGCAGCAACAGCAGTAGGGACTGTATCCGCCGCTACCCAGGTTAGCTAGTGTGGGAGGCAAGCAGAGAGCTCGAGGCCAGATCACACACATGACCAGGGCGGAGGCAGTGGCATCGCAGCTCGTGGAAGGTACCGTTCAGATTTTGGGTTGTGCGGCTCGGGTTTTGTTTGATTCTGGCGCGTCTCATTCGTTTATTTCTGAGGATTTCGCGTTAAGCATCAAGGAGCCGGTGACCCAGTTGTCCTGTGATTTGGCAGTGGAGTTGCCTTCGGGTGATTTTATGATTACTCTGTATTACTTCGATCAGGTTCCGATTTGGATCGATGGGCGGAGTATGCCAGGCAGGTTGTATGCGTTGCAGCTTCGGGATTACGATGTGATTCTAGGCATGGACTGGCTCGAGATTCATGGAGTGGTGGTGGATTGTGGAATGAAGAGGGTCTACTTCCAGCATCCGAGCAAGCGGACATTCTATTTCCAAGGTATCCGTTCCACCTCTTCTCGATTCCTCATTTCTGCTATTCGAGCCCGTCGGTTGCTTGATTCTGGTTGTCAGGGTTTTCTCGCGTCCGTGGTTGTGTCTGAGAGAATGGAACCGAATGTCGAGGACATTCCGGTGGTGTGCGAGTTTCCTGACATTTTTCCCAAGGAGTTGCCTGGATTACCTCTCCAGCGGGAGATCGATTTTGTGATCGAGGTTGTGCCTGGTACGGGACCTTTAGCGAAGGCTCCCTACCGTATGGCCCCCGCTGAGTTGAGGGAGTTGAGGGCGCAGTTGCAGGAACTGTTGGCCAAGGGGTACATTCGTCCTAGCTTTTCCCCTTGGGGTGCGCCCGTGTTGTTTGTGAAAAAGAAAGACGGTAGTCTGCGGCTATGCATTGACTATCGGCAGTTGAATGAAGTAACCATTAAGAACAAGTATCCGTTGCCACGGATTGATGATTTGTTCGACCAGCTCCAGTCTGCGCGAGTGTTCTCGCGGATTGATTTACGGTCCGGTTACTATCAGCTGAGAATTCACGAGTCCGACGTGGAGAAGACTGCATTCAGTACGAGGTACGGGCATTATGAGTTTTTGGTGATGCCATTCGGGCTCACCAATGCCCCAGCAGCCTTCATGGACTTGATGCAGAGGGTGTTTCATCCGTATTTGGACCAGTTCGTGGTCATCTTCGTGGACGACATCCTTGTTTATTCGCAGTCTACCGAGGAGCACGCGTACCATTTGGGTGTGGTGCTACAGATGTTGCGAGATCACCAGTTGTATGCGAAGCTCAGAAAGTGCGAGTTTTGGCTCGGCGAGGTGGACTTTATGGGGCACGTGATTTCTGGTGATGGTATTTCTGTGGACCCCGCCAAGGTCGAGGCAGTAATGCAGTGGCCGAGGCCGAGGTCGGTGACGGAGATCCGGAGTTTCTTGGGACTTGCGGGCTATTATTGCCTGTTTATCCAAGATTTTTCTCATATTACGGTCCCGATGACTAGACTCACGCGGAAGGATGTGCCTTTCATCTGGTCTGAGGAGTGTGAGCAGAGCTTCAGGGAACTGAAGAGATTGCTCACCTCGGCTCCAATGTTGGTTTTGCCTTCTGGATCGGGAGGTTTTGTGGTGTGTACAGATGCTTCCGGCGTTGGATTGGGAGCTGTGTTGATGCAGCATGGTAGAGTGGTGGCTTATGCATCTCGGCAGCTAAAGACCCACGAGGAGAACTACCCTACCCATGACCTTGAGTTGGCGGCGGTGATCTTCGCGCTGAAGATCTAGAGGCATTATCTGTACGGCGAGAAGTTCGAAGTGTTCACTGACCATCAGAGTTTGAGGTACGTGTTCTCGCAGAGGGACCTGAACCTCAGGCAAAGGTGTTGGATGGAATTTATGAAGGATTATGACTTCACCCTATCTTATCAGCCTGGCAGGATGAATGTCGTCGCCGATGCCCTGAGTCTGAAGGTCACGGTCAGTGCCTTGATGTTGAGGAAGTGGAGGCTCTCGGAACAACTGCCCGAAGTATCCTTCAGGCTCAAGATTTCACAGGAGCCAAGGTTGGCAGTGCTTGCGAGTCTAACTGTCACTCCTTCTATCCGTCGTCAGGTGACAGAGGCTCAGCATGCGGACCCCGAGTTGCCCCGGATTCTGGCGATGGCTGATGTGGAACTCGACGAGGACGGTGCTGCGAGGTTTCGTGGCAGGCTGTACGTCCCAGCGGAGGAGCAGATTCGTCGTGCGGTGCTACGCAAAGCTCATGGGAGCAGGTACACCGTACACCCAGGTGCGACGAAGATGTATCGGAACTTGCGGAGGCAGTTTTGGTGGCCTGGCATGAAGAGAGATGTCGCAGAATTTGTGGCCAGGTGCCTGATCTGTCAGCAAGTGAAAGCGGAGCATCAGCGACCAGGAGGTACTCTCCAGCCCTTGGATGTTCCTGCGTGGAAGTGGGACCACGTGACCACGGATTTTATGGTGGGGTTGCCGAGGACCCCGAGTGGGCAGGATAGTATTTGGTTGCTGGTGGATCGGCTGACGAAGGTTACTCGGTTATTACCGGTCAAAGTCAGCTGGAGCGTGTCCAAGTTGGCTCGTTTGTATGTTGAGCGGATCGTGCCGTTGCATGGGATTCTCGTTTCGATCGTGTCAGATCGGGATCTGCGCTTCACTTCTGGATTCTGGAGGAGTTTCCAGCGAGCTCTTGGCACGGAGTTGGCTTTTAGCTCGACATATCATCCTCAGTCTGATGGTCAGTCTGAGAGGACCATCCAGACTTTGGAGGACATGCTGAGATCCTGCTGCCTGGAGTGGCAGATGAGTTGTATTCATCACCTACCATTGGTGGAGTTTACCTATAACAACAGCTATCATTCGAGCATTGGTATGGCTCCTTATGAGGCTCTGTATGGGCATCCTTGTCGGACTCCACTTGATTGGTTTGAGGTTGGTGAGCGTGTTGTGACGGGACCAGAGTTGGTGCAGCAATGCGTGGATGTTATGCACTTGGTTCGTCAGAACATGTTGGCGGCCCAGAGTCGGCAGAAGAGCTATGCTGACCGTAGGAGGCAGCCTCTCGAGTTCGCCGTGGGCGATCGTGTGTTCTTGAGAGTTTCTCCGATGAAGGGGGAGATGCGTTTTGGACGGCGTGGGAAGCTGAGTCCCCGCTACATTGGTCCTTTTGTGATCTTGGAGCGCATCGGTGAGGTTACTTACCGGTTGCAGTTACCCCTTGAGTTGGCGTCGGTGCATGATGCGTTCCACGTCTCGATGTTACGAAAATATGTGCCTGATGACTCTCATGTGCTCGAGATTTCTGTTTGGCCTGAGGTGACTCCAGATCTCTCTCTCCCAGAGTTTTCAATCCGCGTGGAGGATAGGCGAGAGCAGCGCCTGCGGAACAAGGTCATCCCCTTGGTAAAAGTGGTGTGGCAACGGCACTCTGGTGGTGAGGCTTCTTGGGAACGTGAGGACGAGATGCGTCAGCAATTCCCTTACCTGTTTGAGTGAGTCTTCCTCTTCTTTCCCCTTAGGTTGTTCCCAATTTCGAGGATGAAATTCCTTAAGGGGGGAGGGCTGTAATATCCCGGACCTTTCGGATCCTTCTTCGTGGGTCTCGGATCTGGTTTTTTGGAGTGTCCGGCTCCGTTGTGTCCAAAATTTTGTTTCGGTCATCTTTCGTGTTCGGATCGGCACGATCCGGAGTTGTTTCGGAGGCCCGGAGGCGTTACGCGGCTTTTCTGCGCGTATTTTCCGATTTCCGGTGTGTGTTTCGGTAATTCCTTCGGAGCCTCGCTGCGGGTGAACCGGGTCGTTCACCTGGGCACAAGTGGTACCGTTGCGATCGGTGCGTCCCGAGGATTCCGAAAATGTAATTTTCTATTTTTTGGTATTTTTTAGAATTTTCAGATTTTCCTATAAATACCCCCTATTTTCTCTCTCTCCCCCACCTTCTTCTTCTTCTTCTTCCTCCTTTCTCCCCCACCGCGAGCACCGCCCCCCTCTTCCTCTCTTCTTCGTCCGGCGAGACCGCGGCGGCGTCTCCTCCGGCTGCAGACGGCACGGGGCGACGGCGTGGTGACGACGGCGTGGTGACGACGTGATCATGGAGGCGTTCGTGGGTCGTGGGAGCTCAAGGAAGAACGAGGGTTTTCAAAGCATTTTCTTGCGATTGGGGACGATCCGGCGGGGCATTCGCTCCATTGAGGTAGGGTGATGTTCCTTTGCCTCTTGCCATTCATTTCCGTGATTGATAGGCCGAGGGGAGGCCGAGAGGGGCTTGATCGAGCATGTTTGGGGTTTTTCCATGATTTGGGGAGAGCCGCCCGATCTATGGATTTGATGCATGATTTCGCATTTTGATGGCCTAGAATCATGTTAGGGGTCCCCAGGGATCTTCCCCTTTGATTTCCCCCTCTCCGGTGGAGGCATAGGGGCGTGGTTGAAGTTTTTGGGCATTTCCGCCGTTTTCGCCATCGGGTGAGTGTAACGGTCCTTCCAGGGACCATTACATGATGTAACGAGCCTTGGAGGGGCCGTTACATGCCCTTTGTAAGCCTTTGGGGGTCAGGGACTGTAACGGTCCCGCGATAGACTGCCATTTGGATGTGACGCGCCTGGGAGGGTGCGTCACGCGCCCTTTGCTAGTCTTTGGGGTCAGTGGCTGTGACGGTCCCCCGATAGACCGCCACAGCCGTGTGACGCGCCTGGGAGGGTGCGTCACAGCCCCTGTTAACCAGCTGGGGGGCTGGGAGTGTGATGGCCCCCGCCAGACCGTTACATGCCTGTAACACGCCTGGGGTGGACCGTCAGAGGCATCCGACCGTTGGTTTCTGACCGTTGATTTGACCGTTGGGGGTCAAGGTGTGTGACGCACCAGGACTGGCGCCTCACAGCCTTGTGATGGCCCAGGGTGGGTGCGTCAGAGCCGTTTTACCCAAGGAAGTGTAACGCCCCAGGGCTGGGCCGTTACGTTCTGTGACGCACCTGCTTAGGCGCGTCACAGTCTGTAACGCGTCCGGGCAGGTGCGTTACATTCTATTTTGGCGCTGAGAGTGTGATGGCCTGCGTAGGACCGTCAGGCTCCATGTGACGGTCCCGCCTAGACCATCACGTGCCTGTGACGGTCCAGGGGTGGACCGTCAGGCGCCTGGTTGCCCCGAGAGGGTTGCAACCCCGTTTTTAGTCTGACTGTGGCCACCGTGCGACGGGGCCGGTACGTGGGGTGGTCCCCGTACGTCGTTGGATGCGGATGTTGTTTTTTGTTGACTTGAGAGTCTACTCCTTCAGTGACCCTCCACTAGTCGTAGGCTACCAGTACGCGGTACAGGTCGCACCAGGGAGTGGTGTACGGGCTTACCCTTAGGGGCGGTTTGTGGACCGGTTGCCGTCGGGCCCCACGTCTTGCAGCCAGAGTCCGGCTGAGGGGAAAATCGGTCAGAGGGCCAGACCAGGGACACTCGTTCTGTGTGTGCACACGTGGTTGGGGGCAGTTGGACCCACGTCGACGGGCGTGACCCCAGCTAGTCACTTGTTTATGATTACTTGTTTGGTGTTCGTGCCTTTGGTAGGCGCTACCACGTCAGGCAGTTCACCTACGGTGCGGTGTAAGACGTCAGGGGACGCTACCGGCTGTGCTTCTAGTGGGAGGTACTCCTGTCGAGTACGGAGTGTCAGACTGTCAATTTCGTGGCTTTGACCTTTGGGTTTTTTCAGGTCGACCGTTGAGCTTCAGTTGTCTCACTGTGGCACGTGTGCCGGTTTGCATGCCGTAGGGTGTTTGTTGTGTAGAGTACATGGCTTTCCTTTCCGAGATACTCTCCTACCGCTAGCGTAGTGGTTTCCCATTTTACGAGGTAGGGTTCGAGTGATCCCTACTGAGTCTTGTTCCGAGACTCATTCCCTGTGTGTTTTCACTGTGTTTCAGGTGAGGTGCCGCCCTAGGGGAGCGCGTCTGGGGTGCAGCGTGGTGCGGGTGCCCAGAGGTAGTGCCAGAGGTCAGAGCCGGGGTATGCCCCGTGTAACTATACTTTTCTTTTTGTCTCTATACTAGTTGTGGACTACTGTTGTTGTTATTCATTTTTAATTGTGGACCATGTAAAATGCTAATTTAATTCCTGCTTAATATTATAACTGTTTAATTTCTGCAATTACTTGCGATACTTGTGTAGTTTGCACACCACCCTTCTAACCCTTCCGAGTCTTCGGACTCGTGGGTGGCGGTGCGAGTCTCGGGTTATCGGGCCTTCCCTGTAATCAGATTCTCGGGTCGTTACATTATTCCTTATTTGTCTTGATCATCTCTAGTGGATTATTGTACATCTGATCCAATTTTTTAGTACATCATCAAGACACTCATGTGTGTGGGTTCGGAGATTTAATCTCTGTGTGTTTGAACAGTTAGACACCTGAGCGTCTGTGTGTGGTTGGAAGTCTACGACCTCGTGTGTGTGTTGCCACTGCCTTTTCGCAGCACATTGTTTCTTAGTGGAATCCTCTCGAGGTGAGAGGGGGGACGTAGGATCGCACTTGTGTGCATCCGAACCACCTAAAAATTATCGTGTCTTGTGGTTTGCTATTCGTGCGATTGCTTATGAAGATCACGTGATGCGCTGTGCTCTCTATATATCATTGCTCTCTAACTCCGTCATCCTCTGCATATTAGTGTTTATCTTGACGGGTCATAAGTAAGCTTGTCTCTATCTCGATCTGTCTAATCAGCCTTAGATTCATTTTTGCTTCATAGTTAATTTTAATTCCTGTCGCCAGACCATTCAATTTTATTTTATCGGCAACCAATTCGCCCTGTCTTGATTGTCATTCAGTGGGACAATAATTGGTATCAGAGCCTCGGCTCTAATTCTTGAAGAACCTCACGGTTCTTAGAGTGATCCTTTTCTGAAATGGCAAACAAAGGGTTGATGCCCGAAGGGCATTCAATTCATCGACCACCATTCTTTGACGGGATGAACTACAGTTATTGGAAAAATCAAATGATTGTATTTCTTCGTGCTCAAAGTCATGAGATCTGGACCGTTGTCAACAAAGGTCCACATACTTTGCCTCAAGATGAAGAAAAATGGTCTGATGAACATATTAAGCAAGCTACAACAAATTCCAATGCTTTGAATATTATCCAATGTGCCATACATCCTAATGAGTATGCTCGTGTCTCTATGTACACTAGTGCCAAAGAAATGTTGGACAAATTGAAGCTTATATATGAAGGGACGTCAGAAGTCAAAGAGACCAAAGTGAATTTTCTAATCAGAGACTATGAGCTATTTCAGATGAAGCTGGAGGAGAGCATATAAGAAATGTTTGCAAGGCTCATGGAGATCACGAATGGGCTGAAGGCACTAGGGAAGGACTACTCAAATTCAAATCTGGTTCGCAAGGTATTGAGGTCATTATCACCAGTGTGGCACACTAAAGCCATGGTAATTGAAGACTCGAAAGATTTGTCTGTTCTGTCATTGGATCCGCTCATAGGGTCACTTATGACCTATGAGATCAATATCAAAATAACTGAAGAAGAAGGCAAGAAGAAGAAGTCAATTGCACTAAAGGCAAACCCGGAGCAGTCTAGTACAAGTGATGAGGACTCCACAGAAGACACTGAAGAAGAGGAAGACATTGCCATGTTGACTAGGAAGGTGAGAAGATTTCTGAGAGCAAGAAAGAAGTTTTCAGGAAAAATTTAAGAAGCCATTCAAGAAACAGTCCAAGCGGAAGACGGAAGGAAGCAAGCTTACAGATGTGATATGTTATGAATGCAAAAAACTCGGCCACATGCGTGGCGAATGTCTGGAGCTGAAAAAGAAATTCAAGAAGGACAAAGAGAAGAAGCCTAAGGCAATGGTCGCTACTTGGAGCGACGATGAAGTGGATGAGGATGATGAAGATGATGCGGAATTGGAAGAGCTGATGAAGAGCATGTGTCTAATGGCACATGAAGAAGAACAAGATGAGGTAATTTCTAACTCGGATACTCTTACTATAGAACAGTGGGAGTCTGGATATGTTGCACTCTATGCAAAATTCAAGAAAATAAGATCAAAAAATAAACAACTGAAAAAGAAAGTTGAGTCTATGATTCATGCCGATGTCTCGAATGATAAAACTACTGAACTAACTAAAGCTTGTGCTTACATGAAAGCAGAAAATGAAGCCATGCTTGAGAAAATTAAAAGCCATGAGGAGATTGAATTGCAACTCAAGGGTTAACTGGAAAACCTAAAAAACATTCAGCTCAACAATTCTGAAAATGAAAATAGTAGTGAAGAAGCAAATGCTAAAATCCAAAATCTTGAGGATGAAAATGAGAGGATGAGAAATGATAATAAAATCCTGAGGGATCAAATTTCAGTGTGCCTTGAAAAATTAAATCAATCCGATCAAAAAATTCTCATCTTAAATAAGGCGATTGAAGGGTTAAAAGATGCCCTGGCTGGATTTGTTAAAGGAAAAGACAACCTTGAGAAGGTTCTTGGAAGTAAAATCAATTTTTGAAAAGAGGGAATCGGTTATGAACCAGTTAAAAAGAAATCATTTGAAAATAAATTGATGACATACTTTGTGTCCTTTGTGCCTACTACTAATGGTAAGTCTTTCTTGCATGAAAAAATGAGGGTTGACTCAAACACTCATCAACAAAGATCTTCAGGTTTGAATAAAGGAAATTCAGGAAGAAACAGAATTTTTTGTTACTATTGTGGTTGTGTTGGGCATGTTATGTCATATTGTCGTACATTGAGTCAAGATGATGAGTTTTATGTTCGCAAGTCTAAAAATGCTTTCATGAATAACAAAATTCACAAGCATGGACCCAACTCAATTTGGGTACCAAAATTTGTTCCTTGGGTTTATGTCTTGTTGTAGGGATGCCTCAAAGCTGAGGATTCACACTAGTTTGTAGATAGCAGCTGTTCGAGGCACATGACCGGAAATAAGAAGGTATTTGTTGAGCTTAAAGACAAAAAAGGAGGCTTTGTTGCTTTCGGCGGGAACGACAAAGGTAAGATCGTTGGTATTGGAAAGGTAAGCGTAAATAACTCCAATACCATCGACAATGTTTTGTTAGTTGATGGTCTCAATCATAATCTTCCGAGTATCAGTCAACTATGTGATAGGGGACATAAAGTCATTTTTGAATCATCATATTGCACAATTGTAGATAGTCTTATAAATGAAATAAAATTTTTGGGACTTAAGAAGAATAATGTATATACAATTGATTTGAATGAGGTTCCTTGCAAACATATGTGTTTAGTTGCCAATGATGCTGACAGTTTTTGGGATTGGCATCATAGATTAGGCCATGATAGTAGTAGTGTCATTTCAAAACTATGCAAAAATAATCTTGTCATAGGGCTTCCCAAAATAAAGTTAGATGTAAATAAAATTTGTGAAGCTTGTGCTAAAGGAAAACAAACTCGATCATCTTTCAAACCTAAAAACATCATTTCTACCACTCACCCCTTGGAGCTTCTGCACTTTGATCTTTTTGGTCCAACTAGGACTCACAGTTTAGGGGATAAGTGTTATGGCTTTGTTATAGTTGATGATTTCTTTCGCTTTACATGGGTTCTATTTCTGAGCAGCAAATCTGATGTTTTGCATGAATTTCAAGCTTTTTGCAAAAGGGTTCAGAATGAGAAGGGTTACATGATTACCCAATTACAAAGTGATCATGGGCATGAATTTGATAGCACCAACTTTGATGAAGTTTGCAGGAATGAAGGATACACTCACAATTTTTCTGCACCAAGGACGCCGGAGCAAAATGGCATTGTTGAAAGGAAGAACCGTACACTAATTGATATGGCGACAACAATGTTGAGTGAGCGGAGTCTTCCTCGTTATTTTTGGGCTGAAGCGATAAATACTGCTTGCCACATCATAAACCGCGCAATGGCAAAACCTTTTATAAATAAAACCCCTTATGAACTCTACAAAGGTAAGAAACCAAACATCTCATATTTTAAAAGCTTTGGGAGTATCTGTTACATTTTAAATAATGGTAATGATGATCTAGAGAAATTCGATGCAAAGAGTGATGTTATAATTTTCATAGGCTACTCTAACAATTCTAGAGCTTTTCGTGTTTTTACCAAAAGAACCATGGTGATTGAAGAGAGCCCACACGTGATAGTTGATGAAGGTGTTTCCAAGAATTCCACTACAACTAATGAAGAATCATATTTTTTGCAGGACAAAAGCCAAGGGGACACAAAACAAGAAAAAGAACAAGATCCATCCACCTCTGGTACAAAAATCGGTGAGAAGAATGAAGCTGAAGACAAGAGTATAGAACAAATGAAAGATGTACCTCTCATTCACCCAGATTTACCTCCCTCGTGGAAGTACCATAAGGACCATCCAGCAGAAAATATTCTGGGTAAGGTAAATAAAGGTATAAAAAGTCGCTCATCCTTGAAACTCATGCTAGTTTTGAATGCCTTTGCACACACATCTCAAGTAGAACCCAAGAGTGTTGATGATGCATTAAAAGACGACTTTTGGGTGATGGCAATGAATGAGGAACTACACCAATTCCAACGAAATGAGGTGTGGAAACTAGTGCCCCGTCCTAATAATAGCAACGTGATCGGAACAAGATGGGTATTCTTTTTTTGATCAAACCAGCCAGCCAGCACCAGCAACCGGTCGAGTGCACCCTCCCTCAAAGAGGAAGAGTGTTCTCACTCCCCCAAGCTGAGACTGCGGCCCTAGATTTTATTGATATAAAGAATGAGTACAATGGCTGCGGGGCATACCCCTGAAGTATCTATTAAGGATGTACAGTGTCGGCAAAATGGGCCGATATCAGTAAGACCAAAAGAATCTAAGTAAAGAAGAGACACTACTTCAGCCCTCTAGTATATGTACATCGAAAGGAGGGCAAACCAACTAATTCCAACCTGTATGCCCCCCTTGCCAACCGCGGAAGGTCCCTAACATGGGAAAAGAATTGGTTATCCTGTACACCACAAGCATACGAAGCCAAAAAATCCGCTACTTGATTGCCCTCTCTATATATGTGCTGCACTATGCCTTTGCAATCTTGGAGAAGATCCAAAATATTCCTCCACCATGGCAGGATGGTCCAGTTAGGAGCTACCCCAGTCCGAATTGCTTCAACAAGAATGGCACAATCAGAAAAAATGGCCGCAAGATTAATACCTCCATGCTTTGCAATGGACAGTCCATCATGCAGAACTCTAGCTTCAGCTAAAAGGCTGCTGCCGCACCCATAATAGAAGGCAAAACCAAAGACCAATCTGCCATAGGAGTCCCTGACACAACCCCCTCCTCCACAACTACCGGGGTTGCCTTTCGATGCTCCATCAACATGGAGAGTGAAGTTGTGAGGGGCCAGGCTGCAAATAATAGGGAATTGCCATTTAGGTTCCACCCGGGAATACAAGTGATAAGAAGACAGCATGCTAGCCTGCGCTTCAGACAGAGAACTATGGAACTTAATCTTATCCAGGGCGAAGAAAATCAAAGCCAAAATCCTCCGTTTGATGCAGCCAATGCTAGTAACCTCACTATCAAAGCGAATTGCACATCTATGCTTCCAAATCTCCCAAAGCATCAGGATGACAGCATAACAACCAATAAAGCTAAAAGTAGAATCCAATTTGGTAGCAGATAAGAGATTCCAACGTCGGATGGTAATTTGATCACTGAGATTAACCTTGTTATTAATCAGAGGGAGTATCCAACTCCAAAGCTTGGAGCCTAGCTCTCCAGAAATGAACAAATGGTTAAGATCCTCTTGGGTTGGGGAGTTGCAACAGCAACACTTAGAAACCACCGGGATACCACATTCTGCCACTCTCTTATCCACCGGCACAGCACGATGAATTAACTTCCATACAAAAGTGGCAGCCCTTGGAGCAATTGCAGAATGCCAAAGCTTAGCCCAGGGTCGCCTCAGGGTCCCTCTAGGCTGAAGAATAGCACTGACTGACTTTACTGAGAAATTCCCTCTAGGATTGCCAGTCCAAACACACTTATCAGCCTCCCTATTAAGATTAATGTGTGGAACATGGTAGTCAGGAGGAGTCAAGGTCCAAGCTGTATGGTGAGGATCTAGAATGACCTCCCTCACTAAAACCAAGGGAATAGCCCGCAGCCCTGCACTGTCACTATTTAGAACAGAGCTTAGAATAGCTCTATCACCAGTCCAATTATCCCTGAAGAAGTCAATGCTTTCCCCATTCCTTACAATCCACCGGCCTTTAGATACAATAACTTCTTTAGCCTGTCTAAAGACCTTAGATGGCATTCCTGCTGGGAAAGGTTGCGTGCAGTCAGCAAAATGGGATCTGATAAATCTATGCCGAGCATAAGTGGACCATAAGGAGGATCCATGAACTATATTCCATAGAACCTTAATAGCCAAGGAGAGTTGTACCCGAAACAAATCCCTGATGCCAAGCCCCCCTTCTATCCGAGGCTTCGGAAGATCCTGCCAAGCCACCCATTGTCGATGCTTATTTCCATCACTACCTTGCCAGAAAAAGGTTGCACACATCCGATCAATAGCATTGGTAATCATCTTGGGGATATAGCAGGCAGAAGCCAAATAAATTGGCATGCTTCGGAGGACTGAGTTAATGAGCACCACTCTACCAGCCTGGGACAAAAGTTTGGCTTGCCAGCCTTCAAGCTTATGCTGCACTCTATCAAGAAGAAATTTAAAGTCAATGCTAACATATCTCCCATTCTTAACTGGGATCCCCAAATAACAGAAGCCCTCAGACTGATGTTTGTAACCAGTGAGGGAGTGTATAGACTGTTTGAGAGAAGCAAGAGCCTTGGCAGAAACAATAAAACTACTCTTGCGAGTGTTAATCCTTTGCCCTGAGCTTTGTTCATACTTGTTTATAAACTGTTGGAAAGATATAATATTCTGCTTTCTAGCATTTAGAAAGATTAGAGTATCATCCGCATACAAAAGATGAGTGATTTATAAAGACTGCCTAGGCCCACTATAATGCCTTAAAGCCCCAGATTGAAACAAAGCTGAGAGACCTCTACTCAGAACATCAGAAGCAATAATGAACAAGTATGGTGCAAGAGTCTAATACCTCTGGTAGATTTAAAGTAGCCAGCCATAACTCCATTGAAATTGACAGAGAACCAACAGTTTGATAACAGCATACCAATATATGAAGTGAACCGTGTGCTAAAGCCAAACTTCCTTAAGACAACCAAGATGAAATCCCACTCCATTCTGTCATATGCTTTGGCATATCAAGCTTAAAAATGACATTATGGCATCTGACTTTCCTGTTAATATCTGTCATAAGCTGGCGAGCTAAGGCCACATTGTCCAAAATGAAACGGCCCCTCACAAAAGCACCTTGCTCCACAAAAATGATGCTAGGTATAATAGGAGCCAACCGCTCAGAAATAATGCGGGATATGATTTTATATGAAAAATTACACAAGCTAATCAGCCCGAAGTCATTGAAGGACCGAGGCTCTTGCACTTTAGGAACCAAGGTGATCAGAGAAGATGATATACCTTTAGGAAGAGGGAAGCCTTTACAGAAAGCCTTGGCTGCATCCTCAACATCTTTCCCAACAATATCCCAGGTTGCCACAAAAAATTCTCCAGAAAAACCATCTGGCCCTGGGGAGCTATAGCCCTTAAGAGACCAGACGGCTTTTTGAATCTCCTCACCATCCGGAATAGCACACAAAGCAAATTTTTGTTCTTCTGTAATAGCCTAGGGGATGCAATTTAATAGAGTAGGATCAACAACATGCTCCTCAGTGGAGAACAGATTCTGAAAATAGACCTCAGACTGAGTGCGGAGGGTGTCCTGGTCAGAACACCAGGCTTCAGAGTTGCCAATCTTAAGCCTTCTGATATAACTTCTTCGTCTATTGCATTGAGCAATAGCATGGTAGAAAGCAGTATTTCTATCTCCACTCTCAATCCAATCTACACGGGCCTTCTGATTCCAAAAAATCTCCTCCCTATGAACAGTCTGTCGGAGGGAAGCATTAACTTCATTGAGCTTAGCTCTATTATCAGAGGTGGGATTAGAATCAAAGGCCTCTTGTTTGTACTCCACTTCTACCTTAGCCAATTTAACATTCTGAGCAACATCCCCAAAAACCTCCTTGTTCCATTTACGCAATGAATTCTTGACAACTTTCAGCTTGACACACAACTTGACCAGGGCATTAGGATGGTCAACTTGGACCTGTTGCCAGACCTCAGAAACCAACTTCAAGAAAGAGTTATGGGAACACCACATCTTTTGGAATATAAACTGAGCTGGACCAGAATAGACTCCTTCAATTGACACAAGTAGAGGGGCATGATCTGAAGGGCCCCTGGGAAGATGCTTGACATTGAAATTAGGCATATCATGGTGATTATGACTGTTTAGAAGAACACGGTCTAATCTGGCACGGATATTAGCAGGCCCTACTCTATTATTAGTCCAAGTCATGGCCGGCCCTATAAAGCCAGCATCAAGAAGCCCTGTTGCACATAGGAAAGCATTGAAATCTGACATTGATGCAAGGGGAAGAAGGCCACCACCAATCTTTTCAGAGGGCCGCAGCACACAATTGAAATCCCCTCCCACCACCTAAGGGACACAGACAGTAGCAGCAAAATGAAGGAGGTCACTGAAGAGAGTTTGTCTAATCTGAGAGTCACAAGCAGCATATACAAAAGAATAGTATGAACAGATATTATTATGTATCTTATGCCCCACAGTAATAAATTGGGGGGAAGTAGAAATAACTTTCAGGTCACAACTGTTTTCCCAGAAAACCCAGATCTTTGAATCCATACAATTATTACCAGCATACCTTTCCAGCTTGAGATATCTACTCAATTGGGAGGCTTTATTAAAAGGCAACATTGGCTCACTAATGGCTAGCAAACTCACCTTATTTTGATGTACAAGATGCTTTAAACACCTTCGAGAACCAGGATTCCCCACTCCTCTGATGTTACAGATCAAAATGGAATTAATCATTAGGGGTCTTGCTGATAACATCCACCGATCTAGCTCGAGATCTAGTTAAGACTCCCCTTTCAACTTTCCTTCGCCAGGTGTCAATACCCATGTCAGTCATTTTGACTTGCATTATCTCATTATCCTGACATGCCTTCTCCGCCACACATTTATAAGCCAAGAGGAACTTCTGATTCTGTGTGGTGCTATTCCTCCCGGGAGCCTTAGACCTAGAGGGTTCCTGTTGGGTTGTTTTATTTTTACCAGGGGAATTTTATTGTACAAGTCCCACCGGGCGTGCCAGACTTGTTCGATGGGATTTTTTTGTTGGGTCAATCAACCAGTTAATTAATAAATAACCAACTGATTAGTTGACTATGCAGGCGTGCCAGTCACATGAGTGACGAGTTTATTGTGCGCTCATTCTGACCCTTGTGGGACGAGAGTGAGATTCGGGTCGGGACCAGCAGTCCGCCATACCATAAAGGTTATGGTGTTAATTACATCCCCTATAAGGGAGAAAACCTTTAATTAATTACCGAGATAGCGGGCCGCTCGAGGCCGAAGCAAGATGCAAGAGTATGACTGCAACAAGGTCACATGAGATGCTCTTTATCCATCATGCAAGGGAGGAATGGATCATTAAATTGGAGACCCTCAATACGTGGCGGAGGACGTAGGCCCGAAGACCACCATCGCGCATAGCAAAGACTTCCGGTCGGGCATAACCCGGACTTTCGTCAATGCCATTTCATATTCTTGAGGGTCTATGCAAGCATGCATGCATGATATTTATGGTTATGCTAAGCCTGGCAATAGACTTATGAAAATCAACAGTGATCAATCAAATTTATTAATCTCCGCCAAGGGAGACGAAAGTGGTGGTATAAGCATGATAACGAAAGCATGACGCTACGGACATGATAATAAAAGTATGATAATAAGATGATGCGGACCTGAATAGCCCTCCTCTTATTCAGTTTGTTATTGATTAGGGTTTATTAATCCCGACCGTGGGAGGTGAAGATCGCTCTGAGGATGAGTGAGTGATTAGAACAGTATAATGGTTTAAAACCGGCGTGACCACGCGTAGGGATAGGTTTCCCCGGCGTGGCCAAGCGTAGGCAAATGATCTTAATCCGGCGCGGCCATAACAAATGTTAAACCGGCACGGTGGCCTTGGGGCGCGCCGGGAACGAGCCAGTTGAAATCAAAAAAATATGAGTCTAGTGCTATTCCGGCGCGGGGGGGTACCGCGCCGTATTAGGGTTCGTCAGATTAAGACCACGCCGTTTTAGCTGATTTTTGATGAATTTTGAAACTATTTTTGTTTATTAAGGTGTTGTTGAAGATTTTGAGGTTAATTGGGATGATTGCTTGATTAATTGAAGTCCAGGACTCTCCAAGAGCGAAGTTATGAGCCAGTGCGAGGTTCATACTCGAGCACGATGATTTATTACCTGAGAAATTATGCTATATTAAGACCAATTCACTGGAGGTAACTTTATTGATTAAGAAACTTGACAGAATTTTGGCAGCATCTCCCCCGTCCCTAAAAGGTCGCAGGGGAGAAACGGGGTCATACTCACGTGTGAAGTAAACCCCTAATCAGCCGGTCGGCACGGGGGCAGCCAGCAGATCCCAATCGGATAAGATACCTTGAGGACTAGCCTACGAGGGGCACCATAGTTCCGTGGGTTTAGAGTAAGCGAACAAGGCGACTAATGAGGTGGTGAGGTCCCCGAGGACTGGCCTACAAGGGGTACACGACCCATAGTCAACTCATAATTCGGCAAAGAGATGGCCAATAGGGATGAGAGGCCCCGAGGACTGGCCTACGAGGGGCATGCAACCCGTGACCACCACAACGTCCCTGGGGACGGTGGGTTCGATATCTGGCCAAGCCCTATCAATATTCACCTTACCGCCCATAGGGACATCCATCACTCGCAGATGGGGGCCCTTTGACCAAATGGTGGTTCTAGGGTATCAAAGGGGTATGTCCCCCCTCCCTGAAATATTGAAGCTACTGTTCTCAGAAACAGTGAAACCCAGCGATCATGAATCATGTATGGGATAAGAGGATTAGCATATTAATGCTCACAGGGGTTAACGGGTTAGTATTGCGAACTATAACAATCAAGATATAGAGAATGCCGTCAGAATCGTTAGCATATAATGGATGCGGGGACTATAGAGATGACCCCGTTCACTCTGGACTATGGAGAAGTCCATAGGGGTGTCGATGGGGTCAACCTCAGAATAGGAACCGACAGAGATGCACACACGAGCGTGTCTCTAACCATGAAACTCACAATATACATACGGTAAGGCACGGCCATTACATTCGAAAGGAAGAACCCCCGGGGAGGGGGGAGTATGATGCGGGATGAGACACGGACACGACAAGCTCGTGACTGCCCCTTAACGAGGGAAGCGTCGGACGTGCACGGTTGAGAAACTGGCGAGAGCTAGGGTGGTCAATTCACACTTTCGTGCCCAGATCGGGTCACGGGACGGTCTCGCACTCTCTCGCAGCAGCGGTAATAAATAGATAAAGCGAGCTAGATATCCCTACACATGCTCTCTAGCAACGGCATAAACAAATATATATGAAGTAAGCAAAATGCCAAGTAAGGGAGCGAATGCGATACCTCCACGCGCTCGGCGTGGGGAAGACGGACCCGGCCAAAACTCGTACTCCCGGGATAAATATTACACAATGATGACATCAATGAAATATCACCCACTCCACGCAGGGAGGTAAAGGGCTACACAACTGGGCCCGGGAGGACCGAATTCGGGTTGACGGGCGGCTTCTCGCGTCTCTTCGGTAGCACTCGAACTTGTGGCTGTGGGGCCCACGTGCCGTCCGGAGGGGCCGTGTGGGACCCGGTGGCACCGCTGTAGTGGTGGATGCCTGGATGAGCGCTCCCTGGAGTGGAGGCGCGCTGGTTCACCGGCCGGAGGCCGGGCGGCTCCGTTCGGCACCGGTCGGAATAACCGGCCACGGATCTGCAACTTCTGGTTTTTAGCGCGCGTCCCGGCGAGAACGGGCGTTGCGATCAGCCCCAATGTCGGATCGACACGAGACTGGCGCCGTTGGAAAGCTAACTTCAAATCCATTAATCTAGGACTGAAGATCTGGCCTGGATGTGTACAGATCTGGGCTTTAATGAATTGTTGAGTTGCTGTTGTACAATGACCGGGCTCTCAGATCAGCAGAGAACTTGTCTGAGAACAGCCTTTGACCGATATGTGAACTTCCGAATCTGAAGTGGTGGTCTTCAAAAAAGTTGTAGGAATTCACGCTAGGAAAACGGAAAAACTAGTTTGGACAAGTTGGGATGTGGATACGAATTGATAAGATTTTTTAACTGGAAGTGGGTCGGATCTGGAAATGGGCTGAAAGTAATGTAGCTGAGATAGAACATGAATTTTGAAAAATAGATAGATGGAGGATAAAAAATCAAGAAAAATGGTGGATGTAGGGGATGATGGAAAGAACTCCCAGTAAAATTGGGAGGGTTTGGAAAATTCAAAAAGGTAGTTGGAGATGGGAAACTCAGAGCTGCTGTCACTATAGATAGAGACAAAATAGATCTGGGAATGCAAAATGAACGAAAATGGAAATTTACTAAATGGAGGAGTTTGGACGTGAAAAGTTAGGTGGAGGTGGGGATTCAAGGTAAGAACACACCCTCAAAATGTCAAATCCATCTGAGCTCATGGCGGACAGCGAGAATTCATGGAAGTCACCTCTGTCCAGCAGGACAGAACCTTGACGATGGCTCCGTGGCGGCTCGTAGGCGGCACGAACGGCGGCGGCGGTGGCACAGATGATCACCGGAGATAGAGGGGAGGGGATAGGAGGTAGAAACCACTCTAGAACTGGAGGTTGGAAAAGGAAGAACACCAGGAGATAGGATGGGGGTGCAATATGCTCCAAGCTTCAACACAATTTTCTGATTTTTTCATTAATTTCTAATGACACTATACATAGGCTTATATAGAAAATGGCAAGGGGTGGGGGGCTGAGAATTTCGTGGGAAATAGGCCATTTTCTTCCCCCATGTGGTCAAAAACTTAAAATAAATAAATTACATATGAAGGGGGCACTACTTTGACTAGGTAGGTAAGGTAGGTGGCCAACCTTTGAAATTTTAACCCATTTGTCTCCCATGTGATCAATTAGCATTCAAACCTTCTAGATGGCCACCTAGGATGGTTGACCAGCCCCACATAGATGAGGTGGACCAATGGAGAAGGGGAGGGGGGCCCTAGATGGACTTACTACACATTTGCACAAAAACCCACACAATCCTAGGGAATGACACATTGGCTTACAAAGCCTTACAATTATACATATACTTTCCCAAGGATATAAAAGCAAACTAAAGGACACAAATGCAAAATAACAATGTTAGTGCTCGGCATCGATTCCCATCAATTCTCCCCGGGTGGGAGGAACTCGACCCCGTCGAGTAGGGGTATGGATGCTCAAGTACTCTGGCGGATCCGTCACCGTGCCAAGTAACGCGGGTATGCTCCACTCCAAGTGACCGTCACCTGCTTATTCCATATATACTAGATATGCACAAGCTGCTACGGGCTAGAGGTGGACACTCCGGGTAGGGCACTCTCAAAAGGGGAGGAGGCGGCTCGAAGACTCACTAGGAATCACCACTGGGTCCCTGTAGGTGACTGATCCGGGTATTGAGGTAGAACCGTTCCCAAACTCCTCGAGTGAGTCTACTCGCTTTCACACTCATAAGGGACTGACATCGACGAGCTTGCACATGACATATGCGGACTCACCATGCACTAACACACATATGCAAACCACACAAATAAGAAACCGACTCATGCATGACTCTAGACACACCTATTGTTAGTCCGACCCGTACATAGGTGACGGCTGACCAGGACACCCGAATGTGTGCCATGCATGCATGTTATGTAACCGGAGATGGGTGGTATGGGGAACACCTAAACATCCAAGTATGACCCAGTCGTGCATGGACGGCCCTTTAGATTTAGGAGACTTGAGTGGGCTAGGAAAGCCGGGTGTGGAAGAGCCGGGTGTAGGTGTATCGTGGACGGGCTTGGTGGGTATGGAGGACCCGACCCGTAGGAAAGGGGTATGAAGGTGGACTTCCCCGAAGAAGTGAAGAGAATATGAAGGGTCTAGGGATCCACTAGGGAAGGGGTCAAAGGGATCAAAGAAGGTATAACCCCTTATGGTGGGTTCCAACATGACATGGTCCCAATCGTGAAATTCTTGAAGGTGCGGGTGGTCACCTTCCTCTGTCATGGTAGATGGGACCGTGTATAGGAAATATGACTCCTCCCTCGGAAGCAAAGTCATGAAGTCAGGCTCATCCGGTAGCGGGAGAAGTAGAAGAACCTCCGTGGTGATACAACCCACGGTGCACTCGGAGGTAATGGACCTGAAGGCCGGATGGGTGAAGCTACGGCTCGTGGGTTGGTCGAAGTCTCGGGCCAACATATGTGTCAACTTCCATTACGTGTCTAGTCCCATAACAAGATCGTCCAACGTGTCAACATGGTGCCTAGATCGAAACGTGGTATGGAAGGAGTTGACCAGCACTAGAGGTAGGATGGGGTCCATGGATGAGAAGGGAGGTGGGACCAAGCCATCCTTGAGCCAACTAAGAAGCGGCTCGGCTATGTATAGTGTACCCGTTAAAAACACGGGTGGCTCGGGCTTTGGTGGTTCCAAATGAGAGGATTCCGAATCGAATTCGGAAATAGAGGGGGATGACATTGGAACTCTCTCAAGTGGTGAAGGCCATGGTGTAGGCGGCTGGGAGGTGAATGCTTGTCGAAAGCCACCATACCGAGAAAAGTGTGACTCAAATGGTTCGACCACTAGAGCGACCGTATAGGATTCCGCTAGAGAGAATGCATTACGGATAAGACATTCCAACTGGAAGTGAGGGCGCAAACCTCTCCGGAACTGAAATGCGGCCGTGTTGCTCTCCTCTCCCAAGCCATGTTCCAACCAATACTTATGATATGCCCGAATGTACTCGGACACGGACCTATCACCTTGGACGGGTCGACATGGGTTGGCCATAGTTGCCAAAATATGGGAATGGATCCCTAGGAATGGATATGCAAGTCCATTTGGACAAGACACTAGACACGACCCTAATTAATGTAAAGTTGGAATGCATGCACACTAAGGACCCTAGACGTAAACCAAGACTCGGTACGTGGTGGAGATAACCGACCCGAAGGTCACTCGCGTAATTGTGCGGCCTTCCCGATAGGCGTAGCCTAACGTTCGGACAACACCTTTTGATATACCGAGTAAAGGGATGTAAATGCAAAAAGACACTTTTTTTGTTTTAAAACAATGATGACCCTAAACATGACTTAGACAATGACTAATGACTACATGACACACTTTTTTTTTTGACACCCTAGACTCAACTCTTTCTGATACCAAATTGATGCGGGACGAGACACGGACACGACAAGCTCGTGACTGCCCCTTAACGAGGGAAGCGTCAGACGTGCACGGTTGAGAAACTGGCGAGAGCTAGGGTGGTCAATTCACACTTTCATGCCCGGATCGGGTCACGGGACGGTCTCGCACTCTCTCGCAGCAGCGGTAATGAATAGATAAAGCGAGCTAGATATCCCTACACATACTCTCTAGCAGCGACATAAATAAATATATATGAAGTAAGCAAAATGCCAAGTAAGGGAGCGAATGCGATACCTCCACGCGCTCGGCGTGGGGAAGACGGACCCGGCCGAAACTCGTACTCCCGGGATAAATATTACACAATGATGACAGTAATGAAATATCGCCCACTCCACACAGGGAGGTAAAGGGCTACACAACTGGGCCCGGGAGGACCGAATTCGGGTTGACAGGCGGCTTCTCGCGTCTCTTCGGCAGCACTCTAACTTGTGGCTGTGGGGCCCACGTGCCGTCCGGAGGGGCCGTGTGATACCCGATGGCACCGCTGTAGTGGTGGATGCCTGGATGAGCGCTCCCTGGAGTGGAGGCGCGCTGGTTCGCCGGCCGGAGGCCGGGCGGCTTCATTCGGCACCGGTCGGAATAACCGGCCACGGATCTGCAACTTCTGATTTTCAGCGCGCGTCCCAGCGAGAACGGGCGCTGCGTTCAGCCCTGATGTCAGATTGACACGAGACTAGCGCCGTTGGAAAGCTAACTTCAAATCCTTTAATCTAGGACTAAAGATCTAGCCTGGATCTGCACAAATCTGGGCTTTAATAAATTGTTGAGTTGCTGTTGTACAGTGACCGGGCTCTCAAATCTGCAGAGAACTTGTTTGAGAACTACCTTTGACCGATATGTGAACGTCCGAATCTGAAGTGGTGGTCTTCAGAAAAGTGGTATGAAATCAAGCTAGGAAAATGGAAAAACTAGTTTGGACAAGTTGGGATGTGGATACGAATTGATAGGATTTTTGAACTGGAAGTGGGTCGGATCTGGAAATGGGCTGAAAGCACTGTAGCTGAGATAGAACACGAATTTTGAAAAATAGATAGATGGGGCATAAAAAATCAAGAAAAATAGTGGATGTAGGGGATGATGGACAAAACTCCCAGTAAAATTGGGAGGGTTTGGAAAATTCAAAAAGGTGGTCGGAGATGGGAAATTCAGAGCTATTGTCACTGTAGATAGAGATAAAACAGATCTGGGAATGCAAAATGAATGAAAATGGAAAATTACTAAATGGAGGAGTTTGGATGTGAACATTTTGGTGGAGGAGGGGATTCAAGGTAAGAACACACCCTCAACATTTCAAATCCAGCTGAGCTCGTGGCTGACAGCAAGAATTCGTGGAAGTCACCTCTATCCAGCAGGATAGAACCTTGACGATGGCTCCGTGGCGGCTCGTAGGCTGCACGAACGGCGGCGGCGGCGGCGGCACAGATGATCACCGGAGATAGAGGGGAGGGGATAGGAGGTAGAAACCACTCTAGAACTGGAGGTTGGAGAAGGAAGAACACCAGGAGATAGGAAGGGAGCGCAATATGCTCCAAGCTTCAACAGAATTTTCTGATTTTTTCATTAATTTCTAATGACACTATACATAGGCTTATATAGAAAATGGCAAGGGGTGGGGGGCTGAGAATTTCGTGGGAAATAGGCCATTTTCTTCCCCCATGTGGTCAAAAACTTAAAATAAATAAATTACATATGAAGGGGGCACTACTTTGACTAGGTAGGTAAGGTAGGTGGCCAACCTTTGAAATTTTAACCCCTTTGTCTCCCATGTGATTAATTAGCATTCAAACCTTCTAGATGGCCACCTAGGATGGTTGACCAGCCCCACATGGATGAGGTGGACCAATAGAGAAGGGGAGGGGGCCCCTAGTTGGACCTACTACACATTTGCAAAAAAACCCACACAATCCTAGGGAATGACACATTGGCTTACAAAGCCTTACAATTGTAGATATACTTTCCCAAGGATATAAAAGCAAACTAAAGGACACAAATGCAAAATAATAATGTTAGTGCTCGGCGTCGATTCCCATCAGAGTAATATCAATATAGCCCGTATGGCTCCCGGGCATGTTCGATTCTGCGAAGCAGAACTCAGCAATCGCACACACGGAGTGATCGGGCATGCAGACTAAGAACAGAGCAGGAAAAAAACATACAAGATATAACATCATTCATTCCACTGACGGGAGATGAAAGATCAGGCATGTCATAAGCATTCGGCTCATCGGCATTGTCGCTCGGTGGATGCTTCATTGATTTCAAAGAAGGGATTACATAGGGAGTACAGAGAGAGGATGAACAGATGGTGAGGGGGAGGAGGATGGGCTCGTATCATCGCCCCCTCCCCCCCCCCCTCCTCACTTACACGACGGCAGAAAGGGGAAAATAGAGGAGGGATCTTCGAGAAGCAATCCACAGAACCCACCTAAACTTCACCGGCAAAACCAAAGTATCAGACTCTCCTTCTCCGGCTTTGGAGGGCTTCAGGCGGAGAGGAAGATGGCGGTGAGGGGAACGCCCGGTGAGAACCCTGCTTCTCTCGCAAGGCAACCCTCTCTCCCTCGAAGTTTATTGGCTCTCTAGCTCTCTCCCTATCTCGAGCAACCGCCAGTCGAACTCCTTAATTCACCTCTTCTCCTCTTTTTAGTCGAACCCCGTGGCCATATATATAGGAATAGGTTGCAAAAATTAATCCGATGCCAGGAATGGCGTGCTGGGGAAGGGCCCTTTACAACCTCTCACTCGTCGGAATAGGAGGCTCTCGAAGCTTTTAGGCGCACCGGTTTTGAGGGCGCCAGGTAAGAGGGGCACGCCGGTGAAGGGCACGTCGTGTTAACATCTCCCGCTTGCTGCGGGTTAGCCGGTGAGTCCGGGGATGGTTCCGGAGGTTGCCGTGACCATTCATCTTGCCGTCGTTCTTCGAAACCTTGGCGGGAAGCCTTGTCGAAGCTCTCAGGATGACGTATGGCCTTTCTCAGAACCTAGAGTATCTTTGGTTTGAACACGTGGGTTTTCCGCTGACATGGCTTCCGGCACTATGATTCGTGCTGCTAGCTCGGCCTGGCTTGTGTTCAAAGCTTCTCAGAGGGTGGAATAACACTCGGGATAGTTTCACGTTGACTGGGTGATCATTCAGCCACTAACGGACCCAACTTGGTGAGAAGCCGTACCCGTGCCGGGCAATCGGGATCTTCTACCGACAGAGCCTTCGGTCTTCCATTCTAAAGAGCCAAGGGAGTTCTTTCGTTTCAGGAGAGTCTTTCATGAGGTGGTAGGCCACCGGGTAGACCGTCGCCCTCGGTCGGATGATGGGTGTAGTGTATGCGGCATGACGGAGTCGATACCGGTTCATTGGGCAGGCTTGGACGCACTGCCGGTTGGTTGTGAATTCATCTCGATTCTCCTGAGGCAAAGTCCCCGGCGTTCATACAGGGTGACCTGAGGCTCTGGCAGCTTGAGAGGGCTTCAATATGTTGATATCTATCGGCTTCTGTGCTTCAGTGGGCCATGTCATTCATCTTTGAGGCTTGATCACCGTGAATCATATTTTAAGTGCCAACAAATGCCCCCCAGCCGTGGGTGTTGAGAGCAAGGCATGAGTGTAGCAAGACCGACGGATGAGCTTCGCCCGGAGTGATCTCCTCTTTGATTGATGGAAGTTTGGAATGGCCCTTAATCCGACGCGGATGCTAATCCGGCGTGACATTGAAGGGGTTAATATGGCGCGAGGTTTCATCCGGCGCGCCCCTGAGAGTTGGAAGTTAATCCGGCGCGCCCTTGGCATTGGAGTCTTAATCCAGTGCGCCCCTGGGTGCTTGGAAGGAAGTTAATTCGGCGCGCCTTTTGGCTTGGAGGGGCGTTGATTCGGTGCGCTAAATAGCGTGCCGGATTAACATTCAAACCCCCCCCCCTATATAAGGCTTTCGCCCTTCGCTGCCTCTTCACTGCTGTTCATTTGCAAAAGAATTTTCTCTCTCCTCCCTTTCTTCTCCTCTCGCGGTGCCGAGTGAGCTTAGGGTGTGGGCGAGTTCTCTTTGGGGTGAGTGGGGTGTTGCTTATTCCGGTTTTAAACCCATCTTTTGGGCCCCGGGAGGCTTCTAGTAGGGCTTGCCCTCAGAGCTATTCCCCCGGGTGTCCCGTTTGGCCTTGGTGTAATGCCGATGGCTACTTTTAGGGACCATTCCCTTAGTGGACGTGTTCCCGCTTTTCTTTGGCAATCTTCCATGCTGGGGAGACTCTGCCGAAATTTTATCAAAAATTTGTCTTGATCAATTGTTTTCTGACCTTGTTTATTCTTTGATGTGCCTTTTGCAGCTAACATGGCATCTAGCTCCTCTTCTTCCGCCTCCTGTGCTGTGGTGACATGGGAGAACGTTCATTCCCTGGATCGGGGGCACGATCAGCTCGCCGTGGTCACAGAATCTTCAGACTCGGAGACCGACACGGTGGATACTAGCCGCCTCCTCATATGACCGAGAAGGTGCTGTCAGGAAGGATCACCCCAAGGACAAACATCTGATGTCCTTCCTTAGGCGCTTCAATCTTCAGGGGAAGAGAGATATGTTCCTTGTTCGCAAAGCCGAGCAAGACTTGCTAGTGGAGAGGGACAGTTTGATAGACTGTGTGGTGCGGGGAAGGCCTATTTATCTTCTCGGAGAAGTCAGGAAATGGAGCACTATGCTTGGACTGCAAGATCTGGCTCCAAAAGACGGGATGCTGACTAGAGCCCCTGAATTTGTGCCTACTCGGTGGAATGACTCCGCAGGCTGGGTAGACCAGGAGAAGCCAGTCTTTGGCATATTTCTTGCCCCCATTGAAATGGGGATATAGAGAAGAATCTTTTCTGTTGGACTGCCTGGCGGTCCGCTTTAAGCATCAAATATCCGTGGGGTGGTTTGCCGAGCTGAGGGCCACCGACGCCCACGTGTTCAAACCTGGAGCGGTGGAGTTCATAGACTATGTGCTACAGCACTACGCTCCCATCCTAACCGAGCTGGCATATATCACAGCGTGTACGCCTCAAGGTACCGCTACCCCATCTCCCGAGGCTTATGTTGGGTTAGATGGACGCAGTCTATCTCCACAGAGTGTGGATCTAGAGGGGGGTGAATAGATCAACTTGCCTAATTTAAAACTACTATAAGTTCTAAAGCAGAATTTAGGCAAACATCAGTTAAGCTAAACAAAGGATGCTAAACAAAAGGTCGAAAGCTAGACATGAGCATAAGCGATGCAATCAAATAAGCTAAACAAGAAATTCCCATCACACACAGATCACACAAAAACACAAACACACTGCACACACAATTTTTAGGTGGTTCGGTCAACGACCTACGTCCACCCCACACTCAACCGAGTATGGCTTCCTGCTGCGCAGCACAGCTTGCGTCCGCTGGGCTTTACAGCTTGGCCAAACAATCCGCTGATACACAGCTTCGCTGGGTACAGCTTGCCGACCAGAGGATTTGATCCTCTGCAACCGCTGGGGAAATACAGCTTAACCCGTCCAGTGGAGACTACCACTGCAAGACCGCTGACGCACAGCTTGAAGAAACAATGTTCGGAAATGAAAGACAGAATCAAAACGAAAACAGAAAAGCTCAAAAGCAATATAGCTCTAAGAGCAAAGCTCAGCTCTGGTTTTGAACCACGAGACTGAGATACATACTCTCTCACTCTCACTCTCAATCAGCTCTCTCTCAACTCAATCTCTCTCGATCTCTTCCTCTCTCTTTTTCTCCTTCTTCTCTATTTCTTCTTCTCTGTATCTTCTTCTTCTCTCTTTTCTCTCTGTGGATCGAAGGCTCACTGCTGTATAGACTTTCTCTTCTTTTCTTTCGATCAGTCTTCTTTTGTGGAAGAAGACTTGTTTATATAGCAACAACAGCAGCAGGCGTGTGCTCTCCACGTTTCCCGCCCAGCAATTTGGACCACGTGGCAGCATGCAATGGAGTGTCAGTACACGTGTCCTCATCTGGATACCTTGTCCTTCTCGGATCACGAGCCAGGTACCTGGGATCACGTGCCCCTCATTAGCTTCTTCAGTCCGATGTATAGAGTTCTCCGTTCACGTGCTCAATGTCAGCAATCTGACTTGCTGCGTCGACGCTGTCACTCAATGGCGTTAACGCAGTGATGCATTCCAGTAGCCATTAGCCTCGTCTCTTTAGCTGCTGCGTCGACGCTGCTTAATTGTGGCATTGACGCAGTGGAATAGCCTGTGAAGATGAATGCTTCTTCAACTGCTGCGTCGACGCTGCTTGCTTGTGGCGTTGACGCAGTGGAAGATATCGTGAAGGCTTCGTCAACTGATGCGTGGACGCTTTAAGCTCCCAGCGTCGACCCTGTTCCCTTCAGCAACAAGAATGAAGTCATAAGATTTGAGTATGTACATTGCAGTGTATATACTTCGTTGTATAGACTTGTGAAGGCAGAATGCAACGTACAGACTTTACCCACTGTATGGACTTCATGTAATGCAAACGAATGTGAAGACTTCAGTGTATAGACTTGAAAGTCTTGAAGCCAATGTATGGACTTGAGCAAGCTAAAGGGCTGTATAGACATCGAAGACAGGGGCCGATGTATAGACTTGCCAAACAGTCCAGTGTATATACTTTATGCAAGGAGGCCAATGTGTAGACTTGAAAAGCTGAGGCCAGTGTACAGACTTGCCACCGACCATTGTGTAGACTTGATCAGCAAAGACACAGTATAGACATCAACTCTGCACATCGAATGTATGGACTTCAAGTGTGAAGACCATTGTAGAGACTTTGGTTTCGAAGATAATGTGCAGACATCGAGTTTGAGGACCAATGTCCAGACTTTGAGTTTGAAGACCAATGTCCAGACTTTGAGTTTGAAGACCAATGTCCAGACTTCAAGTAACACTGTGGATGTACAGACTTGATGGAGCGAAGCGATGTGTAGACTTGAAGCTCCTGATGGATGTATAGACTTCAAATATCATGACGCTGAGGAAGACAGACAATGTACAGACTTGCTGTAACAGTCTGATGTATAGACTTCATGAAGCTCTAGACATTGAATGATGTACATACTTAGCCCAATGCCTGAGACGGTAACAAAGACGGACGATGTTCAGACTTGCTGACAGACCGATGTACAGACTTTACTCAAATGCATGAGACGCTAACTGAGACGCTGGACTCTGTATAGACTTTGAGCGATGTATGGGCTTCAAAGAAGTTGGCGATTCAATGTACATACTCTGAGGTTCAAGGCCAACGGC
Organism: Amorphophallus konjac; assembly: GCA_022559845.1. Taxonomy (NCBI): domain Eukaryota; kingdom Viridiplantae; phylum Streptophyta; class Magnoliopsida; order Alismatales; family Araceae; genus Amorphophallus; species Amorphophallus konjac. The sequence goes on along the minus strand of JAHNEJ010002413.1, from coordinate 171,865 downwards.
TGTACAGACTTAGAATATTAAGACTGATGTACAGACTTCATGCATTGACGTTGTACACACATCCAATGAAGTGCGTTGACGCTGTAACATGATGCGTTGACGCTGTGCACACTTAACCAATTCAATTGAAGTGCAGTGTGTGGACTTTATCCAAAATGGACGATGTATAGACTTATGACAGTAAGAAATACAGACAGCAGTGTATTAAATGCAAAGAACACATAGTCAATCTGATAGACCAATTTCATCAAATCAAAAGCAGTTGCCAATCAATCAAAACAATGGTGTTGCCAATGAAATAAAGTAAGTGTCAACATCATCAACATAGAGGGGTCACAACAATCTCCCCCTTTTTGATGATGGCAACCCCATATGAAGTAGAAGAGCAACATCCTGTCATATAGATATATGTTTGATGAAAGACATGATGTGTTATGCAGATTGACATGCAGATGCTATGAAGGCATGCAACTCACTGCCTCAAACTCTCCCTTGGAATGAATTCCTTCAGAATTCAGACAGATATGTATTCTCCCCCTTGACATCCCTAGACAATATTCTCCCCCTTTGCCATCAACAAAGAGGAGGGAAAAATTAATTACAATGGAGGAATCAAGAGAAGAACTGACTGGCATTCTGAACAGGTAGTTCATGAATAAGCATTCTAAAGCATAGAGTCTTCAGTCATATGAAATTAGAAACTGCTGTCAGAAAGAGTTCTGGTTTAATGATGATAAAATTTGGAGTTCATGCACTACAAGCAATAGATAAGTTCACTGTGCATGATAAGACAATAAACCAGAATCACATTTGCATGAAAGATTCAGTTTCATGATATCTTACTTTCATAGTCTCAAAAAATATTGAGAGAACCCAAGTCATGTATTGAAACTAAACAAATTTACACTCATGAACTTTTCTTTTGAAGGAGCAGCATTATCAATATTAGATCATTTTGAGCATTTAGGTACCATAAGTCTTTCTGCGTAAGGGTATACGTTTATAAGACGCCAATACCCCTAGATACTCAACAAGATGGACCATTCTGCCTATGATCAAATTCAACAGAACTGAGTTACACCTTTTGGTGTGAGGGTACACGTTTATCAGACGCCAGTTACCCCCAGGTACTCAGTGAAGCCAGCCTGCTGTTTTGAACATTTTAAACAGAGATAGCTGATACACTTCATGACATGAGTGTTGTCCACTTCTTTGATGGATCACTCAGTTTCTCAGTGATTTACCAGTTATTGCTCTGCCAATATATATATTTTCAATGATTTTCAATGTTTTTCAATATCTTTCTTAGCTGTCCTTCTTATGTTTCAGAATAACTTGTTTAAGAACAATACATATACTTATCCTCTCTAATCATGATTTCAGATGAGTTTTCAGATTTCAGATATGATTAGCTTTGTCTGACATGAAATAAGAAAGAGGTTGAGAGTTTTATCAATTTTCAACTTACTTATATACTGATTGCAATCTTTAAACTCCAACCATTATAAGATTTAAACCATTACATCAGTCTTTGAACAGTTCAAATTCTTATAAATGAAGAAGTCCATTTTCTACTGCTTAGAAATCAGAACTGACCAACAAATTGCCATAATGTCAGAGACAAGTATTCAGAGTTAAAGGTTGAATGACTTCAAGAAAGTTGAAACCACTCTGAATTTCTAGTAATACTCCCCCTGTCTATATGCATGCAACATGGCAAGAATTAATTGAGAGAGAGCTTATGCATAGGTCATGAATGAATGATATGCAAGGACATGCAAAGACTCGACAAGCTCCCCCTGAATATATGCAATGCAGGACAGTTCTACATCCACATTCACATCCACATGATTTATCCAAGCAATCAAAAACAAGTCCACATCAGAGAATTTTATTCACAGCAATTAAGCAATCATTCATCATGCTGAAATTTACATAAGCCAAGTTCTCTTCTAAGAAACTTAAATTTTCATTCCCAAGAGGCTTAGTAAAAATATCAGCAATTTGTTTTTCAGTTTCTATGAAATTCATTTCAATCTCCTTTTTATTTACAGCATCTCTAAGAAAATGATGTTTTATCTCTATATGCTTAGTCCTAGAATGATGAACAGGATTTTTAGCAAGGCATATAGCACTAGTATTATCACATAAAAGTGGAATGCATCCCAGATTTATCTGATAATCAGCCAGTTGGTGCTTAATCCAAAGTACTTGGGCTGCACAATTACATGCTGCAACATACTCAGCTTCAGCTGTGGATAATGCTACAGTGTGTTGCTTCTTAGATGCCCAAGACACTAGACAGCCACCAAGGAATTGACAGTAGCCACTGGTGCTTTTTCTATCTACTCGACACCCAGCATAGTCTGCATCAGTGTAGGCTAGAAGCTCTAACTCACACTTAGCAGGATACCAGAGACCTAGTTCTTGGGTGCCTAGTAAATACCTAAAAATTCTTTTCACAGCTTTAAAGTGATTTTCTTTAGGACTGGCCTGAAATCTAGAGCATAAACACACAGCAAATTGTATATCAGGCCTAGATGCTGTAAGATAGAGAAGAGATCCGATCATACCTCTGTATAGCCTTTGGTCCACAGGTTTACCTTTAGAGTCTTCATCCAAACTGGTTGATGTACCCATTGGAGTAGCAATTTCCTTGAGGTTGTCCATTTTGTACTTCTTCAATAAGTTCTTTACATACTTGGACTGAGAGATGAAGATGCCATCTTCTGTTTGTGTAACCTGCAGTCCAAGAAATAGTTTGAGCTCACCCATTGAGCTCATTTCAAATTCATCAGTCATTATTTGAGAGAATTCCTCACACAATTTGGGGTTAGTTGACCCAAACACAATGTCATCCACATAAATCTGAATGATAAGAATATCTGGATGGCTTACCTTGGTAAACAATGTTTGATCCACTATACCTCTTGTGAAGTTCTTGTCGGTGAGAAATTTGCTCAACCTGTCATACCAAGCTCTAGGAGCTTGCTTTAAACCATAGAGAGCTTTATTGAGCTTGTAAACATGATTAGGGAAATCTAAACATTCAAACCCAGGAGGCTGTCTCACATAGACATCCTCATTAATTTCCCCATTTAGAAAAGCAGATTTCACATCCATCTGCTGAAGGTTTATTCCTAGGGAACATGCATAAGCCAATAAAATTCTTATTGCTTCTAACCTAGCTACAGGGGCAAAAGACTCTTCAAAGTCAATTCCAAATTCCTGATTGTACCCCTGAGCTACAAGTCTGGCTTTATTTTTAATAACATTCCCCGCTTCATCAGTTTTGTTTCTAAATACCCATTTAGTCCCTATGACTGTTTCATGATCAAGAGGTGGAACCAAATGCCACACCTTATTCCTGTCAAACTGATTGAGCTCCTCATGCATGGCATTAATCCAATGCACATCTTGGAGAGCACAGTCAATGGACTTGGGTTCTATGTTTGATACAAAAGCATAAGCATCCAGTTCATGTTGAATTCTTAAGTGGCCTCTAGTCCTAGGGGGATCATGCAGATTTCCAATGACATTATCTACAGGATGATCCTTGAGATATCTAATATTTGCAATTGGACTATCATGAACTTGATTTACCTCCCCCTGAACTGTAGGCTCCTCTTCATTAAGCTCTTTATGTTCTTCTTCATCCTTGGATTTGTCTGCAGGATCTCCTTCCTTCAGAATTTCACCATTGTTTTCATTCCTCCATTGACCAACATTAGAATTTGCCTGGATTCATCAAAACTATGTGTGGAGATTCTTCAACAGTTTTAGAGTTCAGATTGTACACTCTGTATGCTCGGGTGTTTTCAGAATAGCCAAGAAAAATTCCTGGTTCTCCTTTAGGTTCAAATTTATCAAGGTCCTTTTTATCATTTATGTGAATGAAACATTTACAACCAAAAACCTTGAAGTGAGCAATAGAAGGTTTCTTACCTTTTAATATCTCATATGGTGTTTGCTGGGTAGAAGGTCTTACCATGGCTCTGTTAATTACATAACAGGCAGTGTTCACTGCTTCAGCCCAAAATTTCCTTGGTAGACCACCTTCGACAAGGAGTGTACGACCCATTTCCACTAAGGTTATGTTCCTTCTCTCCACAACTCCATTCTACTCAGGTGTCCTTGGTGAGGAGTACCTGTGGTTGATTCCATTTGACCTGCAGAATTCATCAAATTGTGAGTTTTCAAACTCACCTCCATGATCAGACAAAATATTTTCAATTTTCTGATTTGTTTTAACATAGAACTCCTGAAATTCTGAGAAAGCATCACTCTTATTAGATAAGAAATAAACCCAAGTATACCTAGAAAATTCATCTACCATGACAAACCCATACCTCCTCCCTGATAGGCTGACGGATCTAGTTGGCCCAAAAAGGTCCATATGTATCAGCTCATAGGGTTTGGAAGACAGATTTTCAGTTCTAGACTTAAATGACTTTCTAGTTATCTTTGATTGAGTGCATGCATCACAGATTTTGTTTTCTTTCTTGAATGAGACTTCAGGAAGTCCTCTAACCATGCCATGCTTATTTAATTTGTGCAAAACAGTGTAGCTAGCATGACCTAACCTACGATGCCATAAAAATGCTATGTCTTCTCTACTGGCAGTAAGGCAAAGGTTAGTGTGTTGAATTTCATCTAAATTTATCATGTAAGTATTATTTATTCTTTTTCTAGAAAATTTGACAATATCAGAATCAGGTTCAAAAACCTTGCAGCATTGAGAATTGAATAAAACATTGTAACCTTTATCACATAACTGGCTAATGCTAAGTAGATTATAGGCTAACCCTTCAACCAGCATAACATCATCAATGCAGCAGGTAGAACACTTACCTACCTTACCTGATCCGATAATCCTACCCTTTGTGTTGCTTCCAAAGGTGACAAGGCCTTCTACTTTCTCAGTCAGTATGCAAAATTTGGCCTTATCTCCTGTCATATGCCTGGAGCAGCCGCTATCCATGTACCACAAGTTGTTCTTGGCTGCCAGGCATACCTGCATACACAATTAGGTAGAGAAGTTTGAACCCAAGACTGATTGGGCTCCAATGTAAATGAACTAGAAGCAAAACAGGAAAGCAAATGTTTCGGAATCCACATTTGTTTAAATGTGTTTTGTTCAGTGGATCCTACAGATTTTCTTCTGTTGTTGTTCCTTTTCTTCTTATTGTTGTTTTTCTTATTGGCAGCAGCATGTTTATTGACAGTACTGTTATTTCTGTGCCAGTGCCTTGGCCAGGGTATGTCCACAAAATTTTGGCCATAGTAGTTCCTGGGCTGGCTATGAAAATATTGATTTCTAGATGTCCAGTAACCATACCCATTGACCCAATTTCCACTGTAAGGTCTTTGGTTTTGAGCACCCTGGAATGCAAGACCTGTAAACCTACCCTGAGTTCTAGACCAATTTGACCTATTGAAGTAGGTTGGCTGTGCATTGTATTGGTTCTGAGCTCTGGGTTGATAAAAATAATTAGGTTGACTCCCAGCAGCACTCTGTCTCCCCTGTACTTTGGACCCTGCTGACCTATACACAGGTTTGTATTGGGTCTTCTTCAGAGGTGGAGGTGTTGGTGGAGACTTGGTTACCTTGACCTGGGGTTTTCCGGACTGTGTAGGTTGACCCCTAACCTGAGTATGAGCCCTAGGATTCTGCTTAGATGTGCTAGCTCTACTAGGCTGATTAACCTTTAGTTTACCCTTCTCCTCAGCACTGGGCTTTTTCAGATTAGCAGTTTTGCTCATCAAATTTGTTGAGTTCATGCTAATTAGAGGTCCCTTTTCCTTTTGAGCAGCAAATGAAATTGTTTTCATCCCGAATGTTTTTGTTGCACTAGAATTAAATCCTAGGCCCTCTTTTCTGAAATTAACCTTTGACCCTAACAAAGCATTTAAGTTATCTATTCCTTGGGTCATTTTTTCAATGGTTTTTATTTTATCCTCATTATCTTTCTGAAGTTCATCAATAGTCTTTTTCAGCTCATTGTTGACATTGAGGACAGCTTCATATTTTTCAGAAATGATTTTTACTTCACTTTCACATTTTTGAATCTTCAGCTTCCATTCATCAATTTTATTTTCAAGCCTTAGATTCTCTTCCTTAGAAGCTTTTAACTCATTTTTGATTTTATCTTCTTCAGAGCATGTGAGTTTCAATTCATCAATCTCAGATTCCAAACATGCAATTTTATCAGTTAGTGTTTTATCATTTTGCATGGAATTGATTTTTCTTCTAAGATGCCTATTCTCTTTTCTAATATCATCAGCTCTATCAGCTATGTCATGATAAGCATCTACCCAATCAGCAATTGTGAAGTTTTCAAATCTAGTGATTACCTCATCTGTGTCCTCCTCTCTATCTTCGGAGCTTGTTGCCATAAGGCAAATGGGCTGTTCAGATTCGGCTTCACTATCTGAGCTGTTGCTGAAAGAGCCTTCATCTTCATCACTCCATGTGGTGATCATAGCTCTTCCCTTCTTGATTTTCTTCTTTGACCTGTCCTTATGTTTCTGATTGTCTGGACAGTCAATTTTCAGATGCCCTGGTTTCCTGCATTGATAACAGACATTAGCTTCATCTTTCTTTGCAGGTTTAGATTTATACCTTTTATCCTTTCGGCCACCACTGTATTTCTTCTGGCCGAACCGTCCTGCTCCCTTTCTGAGAAATCGCCTGAACTCTCTAGTCATCATGGCTATCTCAGATCGAGTCACATCTTCTTCTTCATTTAGGCTCTCCTCTGATGATGAAGAGCTGCTGAAGCTGGATTTTGTTGATTTGCTGGAACTAGCCTTCAGCGCTATCGGCTTCTTCTTCCTCTCGGCTTCATCTGTCCTTGGCATGTTTATCTCATATGCCATTAGTGAGCCAATCAGCTCATCAGCTTTAGTATTACGCAGGTCCCTTGACTCCTCCATCACTGTTGCTTTGGTGTGCCAATTGGGAGTCAGGGAGCGCAGAATTTTCCTCACTACATCATACTCTGCCTGAGGTTGTCCAAAACCTCTGAGGCCATTGGTTATGACAGTCAGCCGAGCGTACATTTCGCTGATGGACTCATTCTGCTTCATCTTGAAGGCTTCATACTCAGATACAAGAAGATTGGCCTTCTGCTCTCTTACTTGAGATGTACCTTCATGAATTACTTCCAGCGCATCCCACATCTCCTTAGCTGATTTGCAAGCAGATACACGGGAGAATTCTGTAGGATGCAGAGCGCACTGGATAGCATTAATAGCACTCCAATTCAGCATGGACCTTCTGATCTCCTCCTTGGTCCATACATCTTCATTTGGGGACAGCTCATAAGGTCCCTTGCTGACAATCTTCCAAATCTCATAATCCTTAGCCCTGAGGAACACTTGCATACGGTTCTTCCAGTATGCGTAGTTTGATCCGTCAAAGAATGGGGGCTTTGTTGTTGAGTGACCTTCGGCAGTCATCCCTCGAGCATCCATCTCTGCCTATTCTCTTCGGGCGATGAGTCCCTGCAGAAGAGTTAGGCTCTGATACCAAGTGTTGGGTTAGATGGACGTAGTCTATCTCCACAGAGTGTGGATCTAGAGGGGGGTGAATAGATCAACTTGCCTAATTTAAAACTACTGTAAGTTCTTAAGCGGAATTTAGGCAAACATCAGTTAAGCTAAACAAAGGATGCTAAACAAAAGGTCGAAAGCTAGACATGAGCATAAGCGATGCAATCAAATAAGCTAAACAAGAAATTCCCATCGCACACAGATCACACAAAAACACAAACACACTGCACACACAATTTTTAGGTGGTTCGGTCAACGACCTACGTCCACCCCACACTCAACCGAGTATGGCTTCCTACTGCGCAGCACAGCTTGCGTCCGCTGGGCTTTACAGCTTGGCCAAACAATCCGCTGATACACAGCTTCGCTGGGTACAGCTTGCCGACGAGAGGATCTGATCCTCTGCAACCGCTGGGGAAATACAGCTTAACCCGTCCAGTGGAGACTACCACTGTAAGACCGCTGACGCACAACTTGAAGAAACAATGTTCGGAAATGAAAGACAGAATCAAAACGAAAACAGAAAAGCTCAATAGCAATATAGCTCTAAGAGCAAAGCTCAGCTCTGGTTTTGAACCACGAGACTGAGATACATACTCTCTCACTCTCACTCTCAATCAGCTCTCTCTCAACTCAATCTCTCTCGATCTCTTCCTCTCTCTTTTTCTCCTTCTTCTCTATTTCTTCTTCTCTGTATCTTCTTCTTCTCTCTTTTCTCTCTGTGGATCGAAGGCTCACTGCTGTATAGACTTTCTCTTATTTTCTTTCGATCCGTCTTCTTTTGTGGAAAAAGACTTGTTTATATAGCAACAACAGCAGCAGGCGTGTGCTCTCCACGTTTCCCATCCAGCAATTTGGACCACGTGGAAGCATGCAATGGAGCGTCAGTACACATGTCCTCATCTGGATACCTTGTCCTTCTCGGATCACGAGCCAGGTACCTGGGATCACGTGCCCCTCATTAGCTTCTTCAGTCTGATGTATAGAGTTCTCCATTCACGTGCTCAATGTCAGCAATCTGACTTGCTGCGTCGACGCTGTCACTCAATGGCGTTAACGCAGTGTTGCATTCCAGTAGCCATTAGCCTCGTCTCTTTAGCTGCTGCGTCGACGCTGCTTAATTGCGGCGTTGACGTAGTGGAATAGCCTGTGAAGATGAATGCTTCTTCAACTGCTGCGTCGACGCTGCTTGCTTGTGGCGTTGACGCAGTGGAAGATATCGTGAAGGCTTCGTCAACTGATGCGTGGACGCTTTAAGCTCCCAGCGTCGACCCTGTTCCCTTCAGCAACAGGAATGAAGTCATAAGATTTGAGTATGTACATTGCAGTGTATATACTTCGTTGTATAGACTTGTGAAGGCAGAATGCAACGTACAAACTTTACCCACTGTATGGACTTCATGTAATGCAAACGAATGTGAAGACTTCAGTGTATAGACTTGAAAGTCTTGAAGCCAATGTATGGACTTGAGCAAGCTAAAGGGCTGTATAGACATCGAAGACAGGGGCCGATGTATATACTTGCCAAATAGTCCAGTGTATATACTTTATGCAAGGAGGCCAATGTGTAGACTTGAAAAGCTGAGGCCAGTGTACAGACTTGCCACCGACCATTGTGTAGACTTGATCAGCAAAGACACAGTATAGACATCAACTCTGCACATCGAATGTATGGACTTCAAGTGTGAAGACCATTGTAGAGACTTTGGTTTCGAAGACAATGTGCAGACATCGAGTTTGAAGACCAATGTCCAGACTTTGAGTTTGAAGACCAATGTCCAGACTTCAAGTAACACTGTGGATGTACAGACTTGATTGAGTGAAGCGATGTGTAGACTTGAAGCTCCTAATGGATGTATAGACTTCAAATATCACGACGCTGAGGAAGACAGACAATGTACGGACTTGCTGTAACAGTCTGATGTACAGACTTCATGAAGCTCTAGACATTGAATGCTGTACAGACTTAGCCCAATGCCTGAGATGCTAACAAAGATGGACGATGTTCAGACTTGCTGACAGACCGATGTACAGACTTTACTCAAATGCATGAGATGCTAACTGAGACGCTGGACTCTGTACAGACTTTGAGCGATGTATGGGCTTCAAAGAAGTTGGCGATTCAATGTACATACTCTGAGGTTCAAGGCCAACGGCTGTACAGACTTAGAATATTAAGACTGATGTACAGACTTCATGTGTTGACGCTGTACACACATCCAATGAAGTGCGTTGACGCTGTAACATGATGCGTTGACACTGTGCACACTTAACCAATTCAATTGAAGTGCAGTGTGTGGACTTTATCCAAAATGGACGATGTATAGACTTATGACAGTAAGAAATGCAGACAGTAGTGTATTAAATGCAAAGAACACATAGTCAATCTGATAGACCAATTTCATCAAATCAAAAGCAGTTGCCAATCAATCAAAACAATGGTGTTGCCAATGAAATAAAGTAAGTGTCAACATCATCAACATAGAGGGGTCACAACAGCTTATGCTGCGACATGATCGAAGTATTCTGCCCCGAGTACAACACTTTTTATACTTTGGAAGGAGAAACTTCTTTGGATTTATGGAGCCTCTCACAGCTTAGCGGTCTACCCATCGACGGAGATCCGTACGATGAGGTCTGCTGGCCTGACTGGCTAAAGGATCAGACTGACGGTGAAGGTTGGTACTTGGCAGGTTACGCCTATCGTTATCTGATGAGGGCGTATCGCACAGTTTGCCGCTCGTCGTATGACACGAGGGAGGCCCGAAAGCCCGACGAGAAGTGGCGAGTGTGGATGGGCACCTGGCTTCAACATTTCTTCGACGGAAAGAAGATGTATGAGGACTTCCTTGCAGTAGCACCGATGGCTCTGAAGAGGAAGAAGAGGGTCCGGCGACAGGCCGCCGCGTCATCGTCTTCGAGGGGAGGGCAAAGGGAGGACCCGAACCCTACCGGTGTTGACGCAGTCACCCACTAGGCTGCGTATCTGACCTATTGGATTTGTTCTTTCGCTCTCCCACATGGCGACGAGAGCATGATCAGAGCGGAGGCCATCTAGTCCTCCTGTCTGATGGCTTGGGGCACGAAGCTGTCTCTTTGCCCAGTGGCTCTATGCCTCATCTTCAAGATGCTGGGAGATCTGCACCAGACGCGTCTCCCCAGGAATCTGTGAACGGTTGGTCCGTTACATTTCTTCATTGCTTGGGTCTGCACCCTGTTCCCAGAGGCTGCTCCTCGGGCGTTGCAATCGGCTCATCTTATTCCGCGGATGATAGAGTTTGCGAGTGCTGAACCGACGTCGGTAGCGGAACAGCTCTACGCCATTCAGGGCAAGTTGGCCCGGGTTCCCACGGATTCACCCGGGGTTCATCACTTCTGGAGCCTGGCTGCTCATTCAAGCCCGTTGGTGAACAGGATAAGGCAGTGCAAGCTTTTTGAGACTAATGAATATATCCATCCGATTTCTGGGGCCAAGTGCACAAGGGCCATTCTGGAGCAGGAATTGGTTGACTGGGCGCTGGCTATTAGACCGAGCGTCCTCGTATTCTAGAAGAGTGGCATTCTGTGGCTGGAGCCATATTATCCATTCCGCTTCAGCCAGAATTTTGGATACGATCAGCACATTCCTTTTTCCTCTTCACAATTTGCATTGCCAAACAGGCATAGAGCTGGGCAAGTATCCAACGACGACGCCAGTATATGGTGGGACTACTTCCACCACCGAGAGGATCTTTCATTCAGGGTGCCAACCCCTGCTCGTTTCCTCCGCGTCACCCTCGAATATATCAAGTGGTGGAATGTGTGGATGGGATTTTATAGGAGCTCCCGCCGAGAGTGCTGGGCCGTTGCGGAGCATAGATTTTTGGACTCCCAGCTGGAGCCAGCCCTCGACATTGAGCCTTCTTACTTGAAGAACTTGAAGTCCTGGACCAACACAGAGGTGAGGGCTTATCTAGAAGCCCGAAAAGCTGTGAAGAGTCGTTCGTCCAAAGTTGATCTAAAACTACCTGCAATTGGCAGGGATGACTTTGTAAAGACGCTTCAGGGATTATGCTAGGTAAGCAGTGAAAGGGTGGTTCTTCAGCAACTCCCTCTGCCGGTGGAGGAGCCTATCTCGGTCGTAGCCGACTGGCGTCCCAAGGTTGATAGATTGCATCCTTATCGAACTTTCATCTGTAGGGAAGATAGGCGGGATGCCTTGTATGACAACACCCCTTGGCTGTTTGCACTTCTTCGTTCCCATGGACTCTCAGTGGGTGGCCCAAGCGAAGCTATTCTGGACCGGCCCCTTCATATCTCATTCAAGTATGCTGACGGATGGGGACTGGACCATCTGAGCTTGTATTACCACCTGTCTTCTCGTGGCCACACAGACTTGGCGTTGCTGGCCGATCAGAGTGAGAAGATAGAAGACTTGTGTTGGCTTATTCGCGAGGCAGCTTCGAGAGACAAAGTGCCCTCGCTGTTCTATTGGCCCCTTTTCCTTTTCTATACGGGGCCAACAAGTATGTTCTATTTCTTTATTTTGGCCCTTCGGCCAGTTTCTTTTCTTCGTTGTAGCATATATCATTCTCACCTTCATGCGTATGCAGTCCGACCCACTTTGGAGGAGACTCAGCACTTTAGGGAGCTAATAATAAAAGCTCAAAAGTCGACATATTTCGAGACACCCGAGCTGGCCCCGACCACGACACCACTGCCTCCTAGTGACTCACGAAAGCGAACCAGATCCTAGTTGAGAGAGGCTATTGGGAAGGTCAAAGCGGCAGTGCCCCGAGTGACACAGGCACGTCGGATGAAGGCTGTAGAAAAGGAACTAGTAACCGTCCCTCCTCTGGTTGTATCTTTTGAAGAGTTCAAGGCTTCTCGTGCGTAAGAGCCTGAAGCTGAAGGTAAGCTCTTCATTCTTTTGTAGTTCATTTGCTTATTCTAGGTGCTTCGGCTAATCCTTCTTTGCAGTTGCCGACACGGTTGCTGCGGTCGTTGGACTGGAGGCAGCAGCAGGTGCCGTGACTGGAGAAGGGGCAGGGGAAGTCCCCATAGCTCCGGTGGAGATAGATCTACCTTCCCCGACACCTAGGCAGGAAATGGAAGGTAATTTGCAAATTATCCGTGGGGACTCTGCGAACCACCATGTCTTCAGTTGGTTTGACTGCTTCTTGCTTTAAATTTCAGTCGAGATGAAACCGACATTGCTTCCCAAAGCCAGGGCTGTGGAGGAAACTACCGTTGGGGAGCAAGGCGAGCTTGTCCCCGAGATTCATTCAACTGACGCTCCCAATGTGGATCCGATGAAGGAAGTCCCCACTGAGGGTGATATCCCTTCCAGCAAGGTGTCTGCTCCGATGGTGGAGCACCAGGGACGAGCAGAGGACTCTTCTTCCTCTGAGCAAGTTGATTATGGTGGCGGCTCCAGTGACGAGGAGTTCCCACCGGTGGATACGGAGACCAAGGATGTCGGGGCATCTTCGGCTTACGAAAGTGATCATATAACCTCCAGCCCACCCCGGTTGGCATGGAGTGGTCCCGGGCCATCAAGATCACTTGTTAGTGAAGGGGCTGGAGCCGCAGAGACCGCTCTTGGAGGTATGAGCTTAGTGCCAGTTGAGGTGAGGAGTCCCCTTACCCTTTGCACTTTATTGCTCTTCCCTTCTTTTCATACCAGCTGCTTGATGCATATATTTTCGGTGCAGACTGAGGTGGTACTGCCAACCATTACGGTGTAGATACCTCTCCCGGCTTTAAGCACCAGTCACCCAACCTTCCCGCCAATCTTGCGGCCTATCGCTCTCCGATATCCTAAAGACTATGCGGCAGCAGCGGGTCCGGAAGGACCTGGGGTGATTGCGGGGACTGACGAATCGGCAACAGTCGTGGAACCTCAGCCACTTGAAGCCGAACGACAACTGGCCCTAGAGAAAAGTGGCCCTCCTGAGATAGAAGCGGGAGAAATTGTTGAAGAAGAAACCGGGGCTTCTGGGGCCTTGGCTCTTATTACTGAAGCTGGCCACATGGAGGTCAGCCAGGCTGGGGGTGAGGAGTAGGTATCCTCAGCTATCGATGCTCCTTGCGCGACTCTACTCCGAGAGGCCGGCAAGGAGGTTGCTATTGTCAAGACTTTGCCTGTTGCATCAGCTACTGGCGCTGGTACTAGTGCAAGCGCCTTGCAGATCATGCCGTTGTCATCTTCTGAGACGAGCGACGATATCTGGGCCGCCGTGGATAGCAGAGTGAACTTTGAGCTCCCCGAGACGTCACCACTTGGTCTTCAAACATCAAGCGACCTAGTGTGGCAATTCCTGGGGACCCTTCAGCAGACTATAGTGGCCAGCAGAGATTTGACTTATGTTCAGCTGCGGGGCTTGGTAGAGACCCTTTCCCGCTCACTGTTAGCTTTTGGCTGCCCCATGGATGACTGGATGCCACGGGTACTTCTGCTGTTGAAGTATGTGAACAGAAGAGAATTTCTACAATGAGAGGTAGTTGATCAACTGACGGCCATAACATTGGAACGGGCTGAATGCCGGACTGCTCTCGCCTCTTTGAGAGGGACTGCGGTGCAGATGAGAGATGTCATCAGTACTTCTTCACAGTGCCGAACTTTCCTTGTAGCCCGGATGGCAGAGTTGCAAGCTGAACTTTCCAAGGACGAGGCCGAGATTCAGGAGACCGGGTGTCTGGAAGCCCATAGTATAGAGGAAGCGGAGATGGCCGAAGGACGAGCCGCTTCTCTCGAAGAGAAGCTATCCCAGCTGGAGGCCGCCGAGTCTAGACTGCAAGAGATAACCCGTCACCCTTCCTTGGGTATTTTAGAGCTAGAGGACATCTTCCGACGCCCGCTGCAGTAGTCCCTTCCGTTTGCCTTTTGTTTTGGTGAGCTTTATGTACCCCTGGGTATGCCCCGCGTAACATGTATCTTGTTGCTTTATAGGAATGAAATATCTTCACTTGCTACCAAATGACGACTTCATCATTTTTTTTATTCTTTTCCTCTTTCTTTTTATTTTCCAGTTAACTTAGTCCGAGTATGTAAGTAACTAGGGCAGGAGAGCGCTCACGCCTTCAACAAAGGGGTGAGGTGTCCGCTCCACCGCATCGTAACTACTCTCGGGGCCAAGCAGTGGCTAAAGTAGGCCAAAAAGTTTGAAGGACAAAAGTGTAGAGGCCTCTTAGGACCAAGAAATAAGGTTAGAAGGCTTGTCAGCCAAACTCGCCGATGGTGATGGAAACTGAGGGTAGGGTTTATTCAACGACATAGGCTACATGTCGAAGCAAAGGGGGCTTATTGGTCAACGAGGATGAAAAGTCCAGGCTAAGGGAAGTGTTGACCAGTCTTGCTGATGGTGACAAGGGTCGCAAGGAGGTTGACCGCTCTTGCCGATGGTGGCAAGGGTCGTAAGGAGGCTGACCCATCTTGCCGATGATGACAAGGGTCAGAAGGATATTGACCGATCTTGCCGATGATGACAATGGTCAAAAGGAAGTTGACCGATCTTGCCAATGATGACAAGGGTCGCAAGGATATTGACCGATCTTGTCGATGGTGACAAGGGTCAGAAGGAAGTTGACCGATCTTGCCGATGATGACAAGGGTCGCAAGGAGGCTGACCGATCTTGCCGATGGTGACAAGGGTCAGAAGTAGGTCGACCGATCTTGTCGATGATGACAAGGGTCGCAAGGAGGTTGACTGATCTTGCCGATGGTGACAAGGGTCAGAAGTAGGTCGACCGATCTTGCCGATGATGACAAGGGTCGCAAGGAGGTTGACCGATCTTGCCGATGGTGACAAGGGTCAGAAGTAGGTCGACCGATCTTACCGATGGTGACAAGGGTCGGAAGTAGGTCGACCGATCTTGCCGATGGTGACAAGGGATGAGAGGAAGTTGAGGAGAAGATCTCCGGTAGGGTTCGGGATGATTAACCCTTTCGGAGCTTCATTGGGACGGGGGTAAAAGGGAACCTTTGAGTTACCACATTACTGACTTAAGCGCCCTTTCAAGTTTTCGCCAAAGCCATCCCCCTCTTGCTTTTACCCACGGGCCCTTTCGGGTTTTCACGTGGCGGGGTACCCGATTTTACCTGCGGCGCCCTTTCAGGTTTTCACCACAGCTGGGTTATAGCCATTTCTGCCCTTGTCCCAATATAGGAACAAGGCCGGTGGGGCACCTCTATTTTAAGCTTCCCCCCCTTTTTTTTCTCTTTTTTGGATTCACATAACAGGAGGACGTTGAGGGGGTCGGCTAGGCTGCGAGGCCTTACGTCGAGACAGGGGGTTTATTCGTTAGCAAGGAGGCAATGCTAACGTAAAGGACAGATTTGAGCCGATTCGGGCGTAAGGCCCGCAATGGCAATGTTGTAGGAGGGTCGGCTAGGACACGAAGTCTTGCGTCGAGAAAGAGGGTTTATTCGTTAACAAGGAGGCAATGCTAACGTAAAGGACAGATTTGAGCCGATTCGGGCATAAGGCCCGCAATGGCATTGTTGTAAAAGGGTCGGCTAGGACACGAAGTATTGCGCCGAGAAAAGGGGGTTTATTCGTTAGCAAGGAGGCAATGCTAACGCAAAGGATAGATCTGAGCCGATTCGGGAGTAAGGCCCGTAATGGCATTGTTGTAAAATGGTCGGCTAGGACACGAAGTCTTGCGTCGAGAAAAAGGATTTATTCATTAGCAAAGAGACGATGCCAACGCAAGGGATAGATTTATGTCGATCCGGGCGTAAGGCCCGCAATGGCAATGTCATTTTATATGTCACTATATATACATATATATATATTTTAGAGCTCGGCCAGGACGGAGTGCCACTAGGCCAAAGTAGGTAGAGCTCAGCCAGGGCGGAGTGCCACTAGACTAAGGCAGGTAGAACTTAGCCAGGGCGGAGTGCCACCAGACTAAGGTAGGTAGAACTTAGCTAGGGTAGAGTGCCACTAGACTAAGGCAGATAGAGCTCGGCCAGGGCAGAATGCCACTAGACCAAGGTAGGTAGAACTTAGCTAGGGTGGAATGCCACTAGACCAAGGTAGGAAGAGCTCGGCCAGGGCAGAATGCCACTAGACCAAGGTAGGAAGAGAACTTAGCTAGGGCGGGGTGCCACCAGACTAAGGTAGGTAGAGCTCGGCCAGGGTGTAATGCCACTAGACCAAGGTAGGTTCTGGTCATTCAGAGAATGCCGGTTGAGCTGCGTGATACAGCTTCAAGTGTTTTCCATTAAGGAGAGAGAACTGGATTACTCCCTTGTGATCTACAAGGACGTACGCACCCCCTTCATATACTCGGCGGACAACGTATGGTCCAACCCAATTTTCAACCAATTTCCCTTTGGGATTAGAGGCCATCACTTCTCTTCTTTTGACCATCACTAGGTCACCTTTCTTGAATTCTCGACCTTTGACCAGCTTATTAAAAGCACGGGCCATGCGAGCTTGGTAGAGTTGAATATTTTTTTGCGCCCAAAGACGCTTTCCTTCGAGCTCGGCAAGCTCCTCCAGTCTTCTTTATATATTGGTATGTTCGCTGCTAACCAAACTATGCTGGATGGCAACTCGCAGCGAGGGGACTTCCAATTCAATTGGCACCACAGCCTCTGACCCATATACGAGGGAGAATGGCGAACAGTCGGTTGGGGTTTTATAGACCGTACGATAGGCCCACAGCGCTTCGTACATTCTTTTTTCCAAGTCCTTTTTGTTAGAGTTGACAGTCTTTGCTAGTAGTGTGCATAGTATTTTATTCAAGGCTTCTGCAAGTCCGTTGGCTTGAGGGTTGTAGGGGGACGAGGTCCTCCAATCAATCTTATATTTATCAGCCAGTCGATAAACCTTCTGATTTTTGAAGTGGCTGCCATTGTCAGAGATAATTCGGCTGGGAACCCCGAACCGGAATATTATGTTCTGCCGGAAGAACCTTGCGACCAGTTCTCCCGTTACATCTCTTAGCGCAACGGCTTCTGCCCATCTGGAGAAGTAATCTGTGGCTGCTAAGATATATCTGCACCCTGACGAGGATGCTGGCAGTGGCCCTACCACGTCCGTGCCCCATTGGGCGAACGGCCAACTTGGTAGGGTGGGGTGTAGCGGCACCGGCGGTCTCCTGGACACGTTGGCGTGCTCTTGACATTTTTGGCAAGCTTTAGCAAACTTGCAGCAATCATCAAACATGGAGGGCCAATAATAGCCCAATTTCTTTATTTCAATCTTCATCTTCGGCCCAACCTGGTGTGCTCCAGCTAACCCGACATGGACTTCTTGCATTACCTGCCTGGCTTCTGCTAGAGACAAGCACCGGAGCAGGAATTTTGTTCGGGCATAGACCATTATTCGGAACAAGGTTCCGCTTCTCATCTCATAAGAGTCTTTGATCCTTAGGAGCTTCATTCTTTATTCTTTTTCTTTCGGAAGTTGTTGGTGCTGGAACCAACGCAGAAGGTGCTCCCACCAATCGGGCTGTTGAACTTCTTCTACAGCTGCCGCTTCATTCTCTTATTCATCGGCCAGAACCCCCGTCATACTGGGGACCTGGCGACGGTTGATCACGGCTATATTTAGGCTTGTGTCTGGCGAGATTGCCAAAGAACTAGCCAGCTTTGCGAGGGCGTCCGCCTGAGCATTCTATCCTCGATTAACATGCCTGATTTTGATGATGTAGAATCTCGCCATCAATCGGAGGGCCAGTTGATAGTAAGGGAGGAGTTCTTGCTTCCGCACCTCGAACTCTCCCTCCAGCTGTTTTATGACTAGCATGGAATCTCCGAATGCTTCCAGTATCTAGATCTCCATAGACAGAGCAATCTGCAACCCGATGATGAGGGCTTCATATTCTGCTTCATTATTTGTGCATGGCTTGTTTATTGAGCAAGATGTATATATAACTTCTCCTTTGGGAGACTTCAGGACTATGCCTGCCCCCGCTCTGACTCTGGCTTACCAAGTAGTTGAGGTGTCAATTCTGGAAGCGCCGTCAAAATACAGCTGCCATAGAGAGGGTTGCACCTGGCCGACCTCTAGGTTTTCATCTTCAGGAAGCTCTGGTTCCAGCGAGCAGTTTTCAGGTATTGGATGCTCAGCAAAGAAGTCTGCGATAGCTTGGCCTTTGACTGCCTTTTGTGGTATGTAGGAGATATCAAACTCCATAAGGATCACCGCCCATTTGCCCAAACGACCTTTGAGTGCCGGTTGGGACATGATATACTTTAGCAGATCCGCCTTGGAGATCAGCCTAATCTCATGTGACAGCATGTAGTTTTGGAGTTTCTTGACGGCGAAGACCTGTGCCAAGCAGATCTTCTCAATGTGGGCGTATTTCTCCTCAGTTCTGACTAATCTTCGACTGAGGTAGTAGAGGGCTTGCTCTTTCCTTTCTTCATTATTATGGGCTAGCATTGCCCCCAGGGAGTTATATGTGGCTGTGATGTACAAAACCAGCGGCCGTCCTTTCACCGGTGCGCACAGCACTGGAGGAGTCTTCAGATAGTCTTTCAGCTTGTCGAAGGCTGTCGACAATCTTCGTCCCAATAAAAGGGAACATCTTTCATCATCAGCTTGTGAAAGGGCTGGCATCGCCTCGACAAATAGGATATGAACCGCGGGATGTAAGCCAGGCGTCCTTGAAGAGATCTCAGCTCGGAGAGGTTCCTTGGTGAAGGTAATTCCTGAATTGCTTTGATCTTTGCGAGGTCTATTTCAATTCCCCGGTATCTGACAATGAAGCCTAAGAACTTCCCGATCGACACTACGAACGCACACTTCATAGGGTTCATTTTCAATTCATACTGCCTTAGCTTCTGGAAGACTACTCGGAGGTCCTGCAGATGGTCTTCTTTCTTTCTGATTTTGACTACCAAGTCATCTATGTAGCACTCGACCTTATGGTAGAGTAGCTCATCAAATATTCTAGTCATCGCCTGCTGATAGGTGGCGCCGGCGTTCTTTAATCCAAACGACATCCTCTTGTAGTGGTAAATGCCCTTGGGAGTTCGGAAGGCAGTGTGGATCCGGTCATGTTCCGTGATCCATATTTGGTTGTAGCCGGATGACCCGTCCATAAATGATAGGGCCTCATGACCGGTTGTTGCATCTATCATGACCTCCGATATTGGCACCGGAAAGTCATCTTTAGGGCAGGCTTTATTCAGATCTCGGAAGTCAAAACATATCCGAATCTATCCATTCTTTTTCTTCACGGGCACGATATTGGCCAGCCACATGGCATATTGACTTTCTTCAATGAAGCCCACATCAATGAGCTTGTCCACCTCTTTGCATATTTGAGTGATGAGCTCTGGCCTCATGCGCCGTGGCGGTTTCTTCACCGGTTCAGCTTCAGGGCTTATTGCTAGCTTATGTTGTGAGACTGCGGGGCTCAGTCCTGGCATATCCTTGTAGGTCCAGGCAAATCAATCCCGGTATTCTTGTAGTAGCTCGATGTACAGGTTCTGTTCTTCAGTAGATAGCTGGGCACTAAGGAAGGTCAGCATATCGTTGTCCTCAACTCCCAGGTTGACTTCTATCAGCTCATCAACTATGGCTTGGCTGCCATCTTCTATTTTCGGGGGTGCCGGTTGAAGGTCGATGAAGTCTGGAATATCATCTTCAAGGTCAAGGACCTCGATCTCTTCATTTGATTCTACTTGAACTTCATTAAGGATCTCCGCCTCGGCAAGAAGCGGCTGTGTGAATGTTTTCATCAGCGAACCCATTACCGTCGTAGCTTCGAGGGGTGAATTAACAGCTTCACCCCCCCTTTGGGTTGCCGTGTCCTCAGTAGGGGTGGCGCTTTTCTCTTCAGCAGCATGCATCTCTTGTTCGGCTTCGACAGAAGTCTCTCTGCTCGGCATGAGAGGTGCTGGGATCATCATTAGCGGAGACCCGCTAGAGGGAGATGTCCCTGTTTCTTCAATATCTTCGGCTTCGCTGCTGCTGGCCGTGTCAAATCTGGCTTGAAGTGCTGCATCTTCAGGATAGACTTGCTCCTGATGTAATCGAAGATGGTCTAAATGATCCAAAGGGGGGGTGAATGGATCCTAAAAAAAAATTCCCAAATTATAAAATCAATAGTGGAATAAAACACGTTGAAGGAGTTTGAACACCTCCACTGAACTGAGCTACCAAACCGTCTTAAGAGACTAAAAACAAATACTTAAAGTGTTAACACCAAAACCTATATAGACGGAACAAAATGCAGCCAAACAGATGACGGGCAAGAATTACGACAGAACAGATTGGAGGCTCACTTCTCACAGCAGAATAGATTTCTCTCGAGACACTGATCAAACAACAGATGAGCAAACATAGTAAGCATTAGATGGTAAACATAACAAATCTAAGCATTCATCTAGCGGAGAGGATAGAGAGAAATCAAACCACAGAATACACAATCAATTTTTAGGTGGTTCGGTCTGCAACCCACAGACCTACGTCCACCCCACACTCAAACCGAGTGTGGCTTCACTAACAGCTGGGCAACACAGCTTGCCAACAGACGCTGATACACAGCTTACCCAGGGGAACAACCTCCCCTCTTCCTCCTACCCGGAGGGAACCTCTAGCAACGCACGGTTACTAGAAACCAGAGACTCACGTCTCTCTTCCTCTATACCAAGAAGGAACCCCACTGGTAGCAGCCCCGCTACCAGTGAACCAGCCAGTAGCACTCAGCTACCAGCAATCCACCAGAGGCCTAGCCTCTCTTCCTCCTAGCCCGGAGGGAACCCACAAGCAGCCCCGCCTGCTGCTTGCAAACCGGAGGAACCAGCCTCCCTTCCTCCACACAGGAGGGAACTATCACCAGTAGCATTCTGCTACCAGCACAAACCGGAGACACACCCGTCTCCCTACTCCTGATCCCTCAGGAGGAACCCAAAACTCAAAAAGGGATCGAAAGAACAAGAATAGAAATGAAGTAAAAATAGTAGATGACTCTGGATTTGATCCACGAGTCAGGACAGTTCTTCAAGATAAGCTCCTTCTTCTTTTCTTACTCTCACGGATTCTCCCTCTTATGCTGCTGCTGTTCTCTCTTTCTCTCTCTCTCACTCTCGAAATCTTCTCTGCTGGCCTATCTCTCTCAAGTTCTCTTTCTGCTCTCAGATGGCCTCTTTTGCTTCACTTCTTCCTTGGAGTGAGCTATTCTTTTCTGAAGACGAAGAAGGATTTATATACCAATAACAGGGGCTCCGGAGGATAGGGCAGAGACGCCCTAGAGAGCTTCGATGGGTTGGTCCACGTGGTGAAGTAGCAGGCCCCAGCTTCCACGTGTCTGACTGCTGGCACGTCCTTTATTATAGGATCACGTGCCCTTTCATAATTGGGATCTCCTTTTACTGCATCGAAATATTCTAGTAATTTACCACACTTACTATTTTTGGAGACTGACCGCGTTGACGCACTGGCATCACTGCGTCTACTCTTTGCTTGCACACATTTGGATTTGTCCCACTGCGTCGAGCCTGCTGTGGATAGCGTTGACGCGTTGAAGTCAGCCAGAGATAAGTCGCCCCTTTCTTGAACTGCTGCGTCGACACTGCCAGTTGGTGGCGTTGACGCACGGATGAAAATCAGAAGTGTGTATTGGCCTCTCTTCCGCCGCTACGTCGACGCTGCTTGTTGATGGCGTTGACGCACGAACATGTACATTAAGGCCTGTCTTGCCTTGTATATTGGCGTCTCTTAAGCCGCTGCGTCGACGCTGCTTGTTGATGGCGTTGACGCATTGAGCACCCTGCATTCGTTTTGTTCCTGTTAAACATTTATTAAAACTTAAGTGTCTATATCAATTATCTTATTGTTGTCATCATCAAAACCAGGAGTACAAGAATCTCCCCCTTTTTGATGATGACAACCCCAAGATTATTTTAATGACATAAACAGACATAGAAGGAGGCAACCCATTCAAATCACAAATATGTGCCACAGTATAAAAGCAATATCTTCAAGGAGGAATTTTCATTTCTCTCTCTAAAAACCCAAAATAACAAGCAAACTCTCTGTCAGTATACTGTCTCTTCTCTGTAGACTGTCTATACTGTCTCTTCTCTGTAGACTGTCTCTTCCCTAAACAAAACAAACTTAATTCTCTCCCCCTTTGTCATCAGTAGAAAGGGGTGCTGAGGAGGATGCTGGCATGAGGGAAGCACAAATTTTGTCCACTTGCTTCTGAAGTTGAGCCATAGAAGTTGTCAGGGTGTTCAAGCTGTCTATGTAACTTTGATCTCTCTGCAGAACAAACGAATGACACTGTTGTACCTTGGAGGTCATGTCTTCAAATCATTTGTGCAGGATGTCAAACAGATATTCTAGTTGTGCTCTTTGTTGTGACTCCCAAGGTGTTGCAGAGGATGAAGCTTCAGCTTGTGGAGGACAGAATGTGTCCTGTTGGTCAGGGAAAGGAGGTGGAAAATGTTGTTTCAATAGCTTTAAGACTGCCTGGGTGTCTTGACTTGTTGCCATAGAGCTGGTAATCAGCTTTGTGAGCTCTTGTCCAAAAATGTTCATATTTTCAAGCAGACTAGGAAGTTGAGCAGCAGCTATTTGGCTTTTCTCTACCAATCTCGCATACTTCACATTCATTGAACTCAAATTTCCTCGGATATCAAAGTTGGTTGACTGAATAGAATGTAGAGTGGACATGGACTTTTGCTGCAGAGTATACAAATTGCCCATGATGGAGCCAACCTTCTGTGAAACCTGAATAAGGGAGTCCATAAAGTCATTGTGCTTCTTGTCTGACTTATATTTGTCATGGACAAACTTCTCCCACCTGCTATCCGACTTCTGCTCAAGATGAGAAGTCCTCAGTTCAGTATTTGTTTGAACCTGACGAAAAGAGGAATCAATATTTTTGAATTTTGATTCTAGGTACTGAATGAGTGTCGGATTGATTCCTGCCATCGGCTCAGGCTCATCAGCTGCATCTTGTGCTGGAGTATCTTCTTCAGAAATGGGATTGACTTGGGGTCCTTCTGATGGTGGCATTTCTGGCAATGGACCCTGGTGAATCATTACAGCTCGAGAAGTACTAGGTTCATCGTTAAGCTCATCCATTCTTACTTAGCTTGATTCAGGTACATCCAGCCTGATTGGGCTTCTCTGTCCATCATCTCTCTCTATTCTGTCCTGTGGTTCAGCCTGACAATCTGATCTTGGTTCCTGAACAACTCCAGCAGGTGCAGTCTGCTGACTTGGAAGAGTCCTAATCAGGCTGACCATCAACAATTTTGAATCCCATGAAGGTTTTTATGGAAGACAGACTGTATCTGTTGCCCTTCGGAATGTGAGATTCTAATTCTGAGTTTAGGTCAACTCCAACTTCTTTGAAAATAGGTGTTAAAGCAGCTGCATAGGGAAGTGACCTTATTTGGGTTAGACAGGAACCCATGGTCTAAAGTGCAGCATCTACAAAAGAAACTTTTATCTTTTTCAGCAAGCAATAAAGGAGAAAACGTTGCACGTCAGTAACTCTTTCTCTCCCACTGCTCTGAGGGTTCTGAAGACTTGATGCTTTCGCTATCCATTCTTGACTTCTTTCCTTTTGGAGATGTCGACTCTGGAAGTTGTTCCTCTAGACTTGCCTGGGAGTGCTTCCTCTTCTTCTTAGCTTCCGCTGGTTCCATCGCACGCGGTGGCAGAAGACGGAGAAAGGGAGAAGAGATATGGAAGAGGAAGTAGCCCTATGAGGGTTATGAGAAGGATCGAGAAGAGGGTAGCACCAAGGCAGCGAGAATAAGGAGGGTTTTGAGAAGCCGGATGCGTCTACGCACCGAAAAAAAATGAAAGACCCACCCAAATAAGGTTGAACCGTTTAAAAAAAAAAGTGAGCCGGGCTCATAAAGTAGGTGACAGCGTAGACACAAAAAAGAGCCTTGGTTGAAAAGGCAACAGCAGATGGGTATCCTTGAGATACTGAGATAGTGAAAAGATGACCGAACTCAAGGATATTTAATAGTTCAAGTTTAATAAGCCCTTACCAGAGATATGATAAGAAAATGGCATCAATACACTAAAAAGTACGGAGAATGGATAATTCTGAAAAATTGAGTTTTAAACTCTGAACAACCTTAGTACAAGTAAGGTAATAGAGCAGAGCCCATTTTGCCCTCGAAAGCATTTTCAACTCTATCTTCTATAAATTCAATTTCAAGAGTTCCTTGCAAGGTAGAATTTAACTATTATTGAAATTAAACTTAGTTTGGACTATTGAGATTCAGATCACCCTCACACATATATATGTAGAGCATATTTTTATCATTTTTAATTTTTCAATATACTCTTAGCAGTCAAGTAAAGCCAACCTTTTGACACGGGTACACATGTTTATCAGACACCCGAGTCCCCGGTTACTCAACATGCCCTACTATTTTGCCGTGAAGGAACAGAGTTGTCAGTCCACATCATGACATGCCTTTTAGCTCTGCATGTGAGCATGAAGGTAGTTTCTCAGTGGACTGTTTCCATTGCTCTGCACATGACAGCTCACCTCATGACATGCTCTTTAGTACTTCTTGGTGCATAGAGGCAGTTTCTCAGTGAAAGCATGCCAAGATTTTTTTTTAAAAAAAAATATATGTGTGTGGGGTTTTTCTCCTCAAAACTCAAAAGACCTTTTCTGAGTTTAAGGTCAATACAAATATTCAATTCGATTATACAAGATGATTCTTTACAATTGGTCAAGAAGATTCAAGAGAAGATGACCTCCCAGTCTTAAATGGTTCGGAAACTATACCATTACTAGATTACAGTCGAGTTCAAAAGTTTTAGACACCAATATTCAAGAGAATTATAGATTCTTCAGACATTAATACATCATGGAGCCAAAAACAATACATATCTCAAGGTGAGAGGAATTGAACTTAGACTCCCCCTGAATTAAGGACATCTGTTGCAAAACTCAGAATACAAGAAGGACCTTCATCTAGAAGTTAGAGAATGGCAGACACAATGAGCTGTTGAGTTGCATCAAGGGACTAGACCGAAGTGGAATTGAGGAAGTTCTATGAAGAGAAGATTTAATAGAGGCACTTCAACAAGCAGTGGCATCGTTGACCCAGAGGTACGGCTGCGTTAACGCAATCCAGTCACAGCGTTAGCTCATCAAACAAGAACACTCTGCTCCAATTCTGTTCCCAGACAATAACGTTGGCCCAGCCATCTGAAACAAACACCAAGAACTTGACTTACTGGACAGAACAGCACACCCTAGTCAAGATCAAACCACTGCCTACTCCCCCTAAGCGAGAGAAGTAGAAAGGATAAGATAAGTGGAGAGCTGACAAATCAATCATGATAACCAAAAAGGCATGGCAGACAAGTAAGATTGTTCTAATCATGATAATCCTGTCTAGTCTAAAGCAAGCAGTTTATATGTTCAACAACAATCACCAGTCTGCATGGTTTTGAGTGTGCAGATTGTGAACATGTAATCAGTTCAATAAGTCATGCAGCAGAGATTATATTAACTCCCCCTCAGACAAGCAACTATCAGTTAGAAGGCATACGGATGAATTAAGAATTGAATTCAGATTAAGAAGGTAGCAGTGAATTTACCTGAAGCGTTCAAACATGGGGTCTTTTTATGTGCCCTTGTTTATTACCCCTTTATTCCATCCAAGGCACACCTGCTAGGCACCTTCCTATTTTCCACTAGCAGGAACCCAAGTGGTCTTGGGTCTTGCATAGTAATTAGCTCCTTTTGGGACTGCCTGCATCTTTTTCTGTGCCAAATAGTCATCAGAGTTCATGATAAAATAGTTATGCATTGAATGCCCAGATAGCCCCCAATAGTGGCATGAACTAGCAGGTTTCATATTCCTCTTATGTACACTAGCATGAACTTGAGCATTATAAGAGTGAGCATGAGGGTTTCTGTTATTATTATGAAACTTTTTCTTTTCATGACCAGCCACCTGGCAAGCAGCAACTTGGTGGCCTGGTCTTCTGTAATTTGAGCAAACAGGAATTCTTTTAAAAACAAGTTTGTTCCTACCAAATTCTTTGGAATTTCTATTCCTACCTTGGACATGCTGGTTCAGAGAAGCAGTTTTGTTTATATTAAAAGCATGTTGGTTAGCATAAGATTTAGCATGATGTGAGAGTGATTTTTTCTTTCCATTAGCAAACCAACATTGAGCAAAGGTGTGGCCTAATCTACCACAATGAGAGCATTCACTTTTCTTTGAATGAACAGCAGGATTTTTATCATGATATTTCCTAGCATTCAAATCATCCAGTTCTTTTAATTCACACTCATGCATCAAATGGCCAATTCTATGGCAGTAATAACCTGACATTTTCTTTTTCTGAACCTCATGATTTCTGACATGAGTTTTCCTGACATGCATTTTACTGGCATTCATGTCATCTTTTCCTTTCAGCTTGCATTTATGTATTTGATGATCAGCTTTATGACAATTAGGGCATGACATGAGTTTCCTGTTAGCATGAGATTTAAAAACAGGATGCATGTAAGTAGTAGAGGCCATTTTTTTCTTTCCTTTTTGTTTTTCAGTTGGCTTCAGAATTCTTTGAGCAGCAAATTGAAACACTGAAGAATTGGCTGAACTAACAGAGGCAACATTTGAAACAGCTGAAGTTTGAATCTTATTTTCAAAACTCTTTTTCTTTGTTGGGTTATAGCCCAACCCTTCTTTTTGAAAATTGACTTTAACACCTAGCAGTTTATCTAGATTTTCTTGACCATCAACAAATCTGGACAAAGAATTTTTCAAGTCATGAATTTCATTTTCCAAAGAGACAATCAACAATTCAGAGTTGGCAATTTCTTCATCACTATTTACAAGTTTATCATTAAGCCTTGAATTCAAAATCTTAAGATTCTCAACTTCAATTTTAAGATTATCTGAGCTCTCTAAATTATCCAATAACACACTCTTTCCTTTTTCAAACACAAGAAGCCTCTTAGCCATACTACTGTTCAACATTTTCAATTTCTTCCTTGAACTTGTCATTCTGAGTTAGTTCCTTTATTAAGATCTGATCTTCACAAGGTGGTTCAAATTGTTGATTAGATTCAGATTTTTCAGTTAGCAGTTTATTTTCTCGTTCAAGGTTTCTAACTTTCTGAACATTTTCTTCAATGA
The DNA here is from genome assembly GCA_022559845.1 of Amorphophallus konjac. NCBI lineage: Eukaryota > Viridiplantae > Streptophyta > Magnoliopsida > Alismatales > Araceae > Amorphophallus > Amorphophallus konjac. Next base: position 144,222 of record JAHNEJ010002413.1, on the reverse strand, counting down.
TTTTCCTGAGAGAGTCATTTTCAGATTTAAGTTCATTCAGTTCTGAGTTAACAGATACTTGATTCTCAAGCTCACGAATCTCAGATATAGAAGCATCATTTGTTTATTTCAATTTTAAACAATTTTGACATGAAGAGGAATTTGCACTGTTTAATCTAGTACCCTTTTTTAGTTTCTTATGTTCCCTTTTTAATTTTTCATATAACTCCAACAAGTCAGCATAAGTATTTTCCCAATCATCCACAGTATAATGTTGGAAAGGGTTTACCTGATCATCATTGTCCTCTTCATCACTTTGATTGTTGTTGTGATCAGTCCCATTGGCCATCATGCAGGCGTCCTTCTTTGACTGGAAAGCTATTTTCAGTTTGTCCAGGATTTCGGCGGCTGACCTGCAATGATAAAAACACGAGTGTAAGGCCTTGTCAGTTGCAGCCTTCATAATTTCCATAGCCTTCATGTTTTGATCACACATGTATCTATCACTGTCAGTCCATTTGGACGTTTTCTTTGGCAGTATGTGTGGACCATGTGAAATCAACTTCCACAGATCCGGATCAAGTTGTTTAACATAGGTACGCAGACCTCTAAGCCACAACTTAAATCCAGAACCACTAAAGATCGGTGGATGCTTCATTGAAATCAGTTCAGGAGTAAAACCAAGCACTAAAACCCAATCAGAAATGCACCTATCAGACCAGCAGGATCCCCTACAGATCGTTGAATCTGGAAAAATAGGGAACCGCTCTGATACCAATTGATGTAATCGAAGATGGTCTAAATGATCCAAAGGGGGGGGTGAATGGATCCTAAAAAAAATTCCCAAATTATAAAATCAATAGCGGAATAAAACACGTTGAAGGAGTTTGAACACCTCCACTGAACTGAGCTACCAAACCGTCTTAAGAGACTAAAAACAAATACTTGAAGTGTTAACACCAAAACCTATATAGACGGAACAAAATGCAGCCGAACAGATGACGGGCAAGAATTACGACAGAACAGATTGGAGGCTCACTTCTCACAGCAGAATAGATTTCTCTCGAGACACTGATCAAACAACAGATGAGCAAACATAGTAAGCATTAGATGGTAAACATAACAAATCTAAGCATTCATCTAGCGGAGAGGATAGAGAGAAATCAAACCACAGAATACACAATCGATTTTTAGGTGGTTCGGTCTGCAACCCGCAGACCTACGTCCACCCCACACTCAAACCGAGTGTGGCTTCACTAACAGCTGGGCAACACAGCTTGCCAACAGACGCTGATACACAGCTTACCCAGGGGAACAACCTCCCCTCTTCCTCCTACCCGGAGGGAACCTCTAGCAACGCACGATTACTAGAAACCAGAGACTCACGTCTCTCTTCCTCTATACCAAGAAGGAACCCCACTGGTAGCAGCCCCGCTACCAGTGAACCAGCCAGTAGCACTCAGCTACCAGCAATCCACCAGAGGCCTAGCCTCTCTTCCTCCTAGCCCGGAGGGAACCCACAAGCAGCCCCCCTGCTGCTTGCAAACCGGAGATTAGATCTCCCTTCTCCTGACCCACCAGGAGGAACCCGACCTCAGTCCAGAGGATCGGAAGAACAAGAATAGAAATGAAGTAAAAACAGTAGATGACTCTGGATTTGATCCACGAGTCAGGACAGTTCTTCAAGATAAGCTCCTTCTTCTTTTCTTACTCTCACGGATTCTCCCTCTTATGCTGCTACTATTCTTTCTTTCTCTCTCTCTCACTCTCGAAATCTTCTCTGCTGGCCTATCTCTCTCAAGTTCTCTTTCTGCTCTCAGATGGCCTCTTTTGCTTCACTTCTTCCTTGGAGTGAGCTATTCTTTTCTGAAGACGAAGAAGGATTTATATACCAATAAAAAGGGCTCCGGAGGATAGGGCAGAGACGCCCTAGAGAGCTTCGATGGGTTGGTCCACGTGGTGAAGTAGCAGGCCCCAGCTTCCACGTGTCTGACTGCTGGCACGTCCTTTGTTATAGGATCACGTGCCCTTTCATAATTGGGGTCTCCTTGTACTGCATCGAAATATTCTAGTAATTTACCACACTTACTGTTTTTGGAGACTGACCGCGTTGACGCACTGGCATCACTACGTCTACTCTTTGCTTGCACACATTTGGATTTGTCCCACTGCGTCGAGCCTGCTGTGGATAGCGTTGACGCGTTGAAGACAGCCAGAGATAAGTCGCCCCTTTCTTGAACTGCTGCGTCGACGCTGCCAGTTGGTGGCGTTGACGCACGGATGAAAATCAGAAGTGTGTATTGGCCTCTCTTCCGCCGCTGCGTCGACGCTGCTTGTTGATGGCGTTGACGCATGAACATGTACATTAAGGCCAGTCTTGCCTTGTATATTGGCGTCTCTTAAGCCGCTGCGTCGACGCTGCTTGTTGATGGCGTTGACGCATTGAGCACCCTGCATTCGTTTTGTTCCTGTTAAACATTTATTAAAACTTAAGTGTCTATATCAATTATCTTATTGTTGTCATCATCAAAACCAGGAGTACAACAGCTCCCAGCATCGGCAAGGAGTCATCGTCTTTGTTTCTGAGTCTCTTGGTCGAGCCGGTTCAGCATATTCTACTTCTGCTGGGTATTCATCAAAAGTTGCCCCCAGCGGACCACCTTCAGCAGAATAGAAGGTGGAGATGGTATCCACCTCATAGCGCCCACTGTAGTAATACTCTTCAAGGGTAAAGTACAACCCTGGATGCTGAGAAACACGTCTCATTTCTTTGTCCAGATTTGCGGGATACCACATTTTCTGGAATGCTTCCTTGTCCTTGCGCGACTGGTTGGAGGGGATGTGCTACTTCTGGAACATCCTGGCCATCCGACTCATCGTGAATGCCAGACCCTGAACGGGAGCTAGCGGATTCTCTATGCCTTCGGGGAGACGACAATCAGTGTCTTCTTGGGTAGGATGCTCCTCAGTAGTATAGAACAAACTGCTGGGGCCATCTATCTACGTCACTTCCCAAGCTTTGAAAGGCTCGACAGTTGCATTATCGAGGCCAGGAATTGGCTTGGTGAGGCCTTCTGGGACTCTTATATGGTCGTGCAACTGACCAACCTTGGCTTCATTGGCTTCAGGGTATATAGTGGGAGGTGCTATCCAGCCCACGTCCCCGGTGACGGTGATATGAGAGACTGCCTTGGGTTTGATATATCCGCGCGGCGACGGTGGGAACCACTTGTCGCCGGAGGTGCTTTTTGGTGTCCCCGTAGGGGTCTTGGCTTCAGGGGTCCCCTGGGACCATTTTGCATACAGATGAGCGTCTGCCAGGTGACACTCGGACACTTCGAATCGGTGGAGATCGGCAAATATTCTCTCCTCCTTCCCTTCGAGGCTGTATTTGATGCATTGGTGGAGCGTGGACGGCACCACCATATTTTCATGTAGCCAAGGATAGCCAAGCAGCGCCTTGTACGAGGTGCGGGAGTCGATGACATGAAACTACACCTTTGTAGTAAAATCTGTCAGAGTGAGTGTGAATTCTACTACACCCAGCGACACTTCACACTTCTAGTTTAAACCAGTGATACGCATCTCTCCGGCCTTATCGAGGCGTACATTAAAGTGGTGCCTCTGGTATATTCTGTATGGTAGGATGTTGACAGCCGCGCCAGGGTTGACCAAGATCCTGTTCAGTTTCTGTCCATTTAGGTGCCCCCTCATATAAAGCGGCCTATTGTGGCTGATAGTGGGGAGCAACATGTCTTCATGAGTGAAGGTCATGTTGGCCTCTAGCAGTGCTTCAGCCAAGAAGGTTTCATATTGAGCAGGCATCTGCAAAGCAGTGATAATTACCTGTCGGGTCTCTTCACTGAGAGAGAGAATTTCCCAGACAGTGAATCTTGCCAGGAGCTTCTTCAACAATTTGACTACACGGCTTCCTGCTCGGACATTTGACAGCTTCATTTCATCTGCCCACCTGGGCTTGGAGGAGTCTTGGACTACGGTCCCTGACGGCCCTGCCTCATTAGGTTCAGATTCTACACCCTTTTGCTTAATGCAGTCTTCTTGTTGCCCTTCATCGGTTATTACCGGGCAAGCTTTATCTGCATCCGGAGCTTTGGAAGACTGCTGGGGCTGCGGGCAGGTATCCCCGGTTGCAAGTTCGGCATCTTGATGTGGTTGCTTTCCATTGGACATTTTTCAAAAACTCCAGGAAGGAAGGAGTGGTAAACTGCCCCCATTCTGGCTATAAAGGCCTGACGGAGGAGGGATCCGGACCCCTCTGACCTCCGGGGGAGGTATCTTGTAGAGTTGCTCTCCCTTGAATATGATGTTATGGTTAGCAGGCGGTTGGCGCCCCCATTTCCGGCCTGACCGGGTTGCATGTGCTGTGGAGGTTGCTTCAGCCCGGCCTACCCTGGTGGCGGGTGCAAAGCATATTTCTTCCTCGTCCTCTTCATCCGGCAAGTTGAAGAGAGCCGAGAGAGTATTACAGGACACAATCTACTTTTTGTTGACCTTGGCGGTCTTTCTTTTCTTCCTTTGTTTCTTTTTCTTCTTTTCTTCAGGTGGTGCCTGCCCCCAGAATAGGTTGCCATCCTTGTCAGATGCTGCGTCAGCTTGCTGCTCTTGTTTGAGTGAAAGCTGCTCCAGTTCTTGCCACGGGACATGATCACGTACCATTAGGGGTTCTAATTTGGGCTGTACATATTCATCTAGCCCATTAATGTATTCTTGCATTCGCCGGGCTTTTGGACTGATCTCCTTTACCGTTGGCAGTGGAGTCTGTCTCCTTCGATTGTGTGTAGGTATCCTGATGACTGCAGGTGGGTTGGTCCACACAGGTGCTGCCACTGGAGGAGTAGGTCGTGGTGTGATGCCACGAATATGTGCCCCCACTTTTGGGTGAGGTGCCGTGTTTTTCTTGTTCTTTGCAGGGACTTGCAACCATCCCTGTTGTTCTTCTATGGTTGCCAGGAAACATAGTTCATAACTGCGCCGAGTGCTGGCTTCAGAGATCTCCTCAGGCAGTGCCTGGTACACCGAGATCATATTGGCTCCGGCCCTCCTCAGAGGACCCTCATGAGGTTGTGGAGGGTCGACCCTGTACTCTCCCAAGTCGATTTCATCTTTCTTCACCATGCCTTCAATAATATCTTTGAAGACATAGCAGTCTTCAATTGGGTGCCCCAGCATCTGGTGATAGGGGCAGAATCTTGGACTGTCTTTTCTCTTCAGGTCTTCTGGCCTCTTTGGCTCAGGTAAGGTGACCTTATCGTATTGGGTTACCCAATCAAATAGAATTCTGGTCTTATCCTTTGGAAAAGAATAGGCCTTTTTCATTTTATCCCTTAGTGAGGGACCTTCTTTGCCATCTCCGGCTTTAACAGGCTACGGGGCGTCTGCCTTCTTGCCTTTATCCTTCTGCTGTTCAAATGCTTTAATATCAAGGGCATTTGCTTCTTTAGGTGCCTAGCGTCGCTCTGCTGCCTTGCCTTTTTGTGTAGCTACAGCAGCTGATGCAGGGGTAGGTCTGGCCAGGAAAGCTTCGACCTCAGCCACGATGTTGTTCAATCGGTCGAACGACCGGATCTCCATCCCTATCATCTTCTCCAGGACCTCTCTCCTGAGATTTTGTTTGCATATTTGTACATCGTCCTCCTGATGCGGGGGCCGCTTGCACCTCATTCCGAGGTTTCTCCACCTCTTGATATAATCGAGGGCTGTTTCATCTGCCCTCTGTCTTGTTGAGTAGAGTTCGGCCACTGTGACTTCCCTCTCTGTAACATGGAATCTTTCTCTGAACTTCCTCTACATGTCTAACCAGTCGATGATTGACCCGACCGGGAGGCTGGAGTACCATTCAAAAGTGAGCCCTGTCAGCGAGGACCCAAAAAATTTCAGCAAGTATGACTTGTCAGTGGCCAGATCACCCATGACGGTCATGTAGTAGGTGACATGTTCCTTCCGGGATCCCCTCCCGTTGAACTTGTCGAATTTTGGCGCCTTGCTAATCCCAGGAGGGAGCCGCTTAGCAGCATGGTGTGGAATGTATGGGACCCTATATGCATCAAATGCGACGTAGTCACCTTCACTTCTTTCTGCGAGCTTCAGCTCGATCATTCTCTCCACCATCATTTTGTTCATGACGGTCGAATCAACCGGTTCTGGGTAGAAATGTGCCGGCTGCAGGTACGGGGTGACTAGGGTGGTCGCCTGTGGAGGGGGACGCAGCAGTGGAGGTGTCTGGTGCGCCTGTGGTAGCACTGGCGGCATCAGCGACTGTGGTGGGCGTTTTTGAGTTGTTGCCAAGCTTGGTTCTACTGACTGGGGTGCGGCATAATGTGGAGATGGGTTGACGGCTCCCCGTGACGATTCGCCCTGCATCTCGGGCTACTTAGAGCCTGAAGACTGCTCTGTCTTCTCCATCAGTTGCTTCTTCTGCAGCTCTATCTCCTGGCGGTACCTTTGAAGTATCATTAGTACTGCCGGGTCCATAGCTGCAGTGTTGGGGGAAGCTTTTGTTGTCTCCCCGGATGCACCCTCAGGCAGGATGTCGAGCATGACATCTTCTTCTTCTTCTGCTATCACCACATTGGCGGTCAGGATGGCAGGCTCATCACATTGTTGGACATGGGCTAGGGTTTGCTCCCCTCTAGCTACTGCCAATAGTTCTCTTGCAGCTTCTACCCTCCGAGTGTTCGGCCCTGGCCTACCGGCCAATCGAGCCAGCTCGCAAGGATCTTCTGGAAGCCTTCCATATTAGCCAGGTATGCTAGCCATGTTACAGGTGAAGATCTGCATTCTTCTCCTTTGTCTATGAACCTTCCTTCTTACATGCTCTGGGAAGGTTAATCTCTCAAACACATGGATTCTCTTTCTTTCTTCCCGCCGGGGGGCGGTCTCATCGGCTTCAACATCGAAGCCATCTTCGTCGCCATTATCATCGACCGATGACGTCATCCTTCTTTCTTCTTCTTCTTCAACTGCCGTTGGTGGGCACTAGCCTTCTTCATCCGTAGCTACTTGTAGTAGCCGTTGTTGGCCCAGCGAGGGGTTGCCTAGACCCCTGAAGTAATTCCTGACCATGTTGGTCATTTCTTCTTGCCTCAGTCCCTGATGTAGGACTGGGGATAGCTGTCGAGCTCCGACGGGAGGGATATAAGCAAGCCGGGCTCGTCCAGCGAGTTGCTGGAATCTTCTTCCCACTGTAGGGATGTTGGCTTGGCGAGCGCAGGCCCTGAAGGCTTCACAGCGTGGAAAATCCACAACCGTCTCTTCATTCCTTGGGGCCGGACCCCTTTCCTTCTTCTTCCTCATTCCATCACATGCAGGGCGGTGACGGGTTGGTATGACCTGGTAGGCGGGCTGGGTCTTTTTAGGGACCCAAACCTACTTGAATTTCTTCGGCCTAGGGGCCAGCTTCTCACGGCCATGGTGGCCGGCTTCTTCTTTCTCAGCTCTCCTTCCAGAGATGGCTTGATAGGAGTTGTGAACTGGTATGGTGCGGACGACCTGATCCGGGACCACCTGGGAATCGGCATCCGTCTAGGAAGACGCGAACTCCACCAATTAGCATGGATTTTCCGGATATAGAGAGACATCCGGTGATAGGAGCAGTGCTCTATCAGAAGCCTCGGCGCCGACGTCCTCCGGCTTTCTTGGCAGGAATGGGGCATGCCCCATAAGTGACGTGGTGCACCAGGTAGCCGGCGACCGGAATCGGACCCTTGGTCGAGCCCGTAGAGCATCGAGCCTTCAATGCCCCGACCTTCTTTACTGTCTCCTCGGTAGGCTCCGAGGACTCCACTTGTAGCATGTCCACAAAGGCCAACCCCAAGAAGTTGGGGAAGCCTGCAGCAGCGGGGAACGATCCCAGGACAATAGGCACCGCCAGGTACCCGTGTTCAGCATGGTAGGCGACGATCGCGGGGCCGAATCTAACGCCAGTTAGTCCAGTTGATGCCATTGTTTGCCTGCAAAAACAAGACAAGCAATGATCAGCAGCCTTTGGGAAGGTCTTGGGACCCACATATCTCGACAAAGAGATGAAAGGTGACACCGGTCCCACCGGGTGTGCCAGACTTGTTGGGTTGTTTTATTTTTACCAGGGGTATTTTTATGTACAAGTCCCACCGGGAGTGCCAGACTTGTTCGATGAGATTTTTTTTGTTGGGTCAACCAACCAGTTAATTAATAAATAACTAACTGATTAGTTGACCATGCAGGCGTGCCAGTCACATGAGTGACGAGTTTATTGTGCGCTCATTCTGACCGTGGGACGAGAGTGAGATTCGGGTCGGGACCAGCAGTCCGCCATACCATAAAGGTTATGGCGTTAATTACATCCCCCATAAGGGAGAAAATCTTTGATTAATTGCCGAGATAGCGGGCCGCTCGAGGTCGAAGCAAGATGCAAGAGTATGACTGTAACAAGGTCACATGAGATGCTCTTTATCCATCATGCAAGGGAGGCATGGATCATTAAATTGGAGACCATCGATACGTGGCGGAGGACGTAGGCCCGAAGACCACCATCGCGCATAGCAAAGACTTCCGGTCGAGCGTAACCCGGACTTTCGTCAGTGCCATTTGATATACCTGAGGGTCTATGCAAGCATGCATGCATGATATTTATGGGTATGCTAAGCATGGCAATAGAGTTATGAAAATCAACAGTGATCAATCAAATTTATTAATCTCCGCCAAGGGAGATGAAAGTGGTGATATAAGCATGATAACGAAAGCATTACGCTACGGACATGATAATAAAAGTATGATAATAAGATGATTTGGACCTGAATAGCCCTCCTCTTATTCAGTTTGTTATTGATTAGGGTTTATTAATCCCGACCGTGGGAGGCGAAGATCGCTCCGAGGATGAGTGAGTGATTAGAACAGTATAATGGTTTAAAACCGGCGTGACCACGCGTAGGGATAGGTTTCCCCGGCGCGGCCAAGCGTAGGCAAGTGATCTTAATTCAGCGCGGCCATAACAAATGTTAAACCGGCGCGGTGGCCTTGGGGCACGCCGAGAACGAGCCAGTTGAAATCAAAAAAATATGAGTCTAGTGCTATTCGCGCGGGGGGGTACCGCGCCGTATTAGGGTTCGTCAGATTAAGACCACGCTGTTTTAGCCGATTTTTGATGAATTTTGAAACTATTTTAGTTTATTAAGGTGTTGTTGAAGATTTTAAGGTTAATTGGGATGATTGCTTGATTAATTGAAGTCCATGACTCTCCAGGAGCGAAGTTATGAGCCAGTGCGAGGTTCATACTCGAGCACGGCGGTTTATTACCTGAGAACTTATGCTTTATTAAGACCAATTCACTGGAGGTAACTTTATTGATTAAGAAACCTGACAGAATTTGGCAGCATCTCCCCCGTCCCTGAAAGGTCGTAGGGGAGAAACGGGGTCATACTCACGTGTGGAGTAAACCCCTAATCAGTCGATCGACACGGAGGCAGCCAGCATATCCCAATCGGACTGGATACCCCGAGGACTAGCCTACCAGGGGCACCATAGTTTCGTGGGTTTAGATTATGTGGACAAGGCGACTAATGAGGTGGTGAGGTCCCCGAGGACTGGCCTACAAGGGGTACACGACCCATAGTCAACTCATAATCCGGCAAAGAGACGGCCAATAGGGATGAGAGGCCCCGAGGACTGGCCTGCGAGGGGCATGCAACCCGTGACCACCACAACATCCCTGGGGACGGTGGGTTCGATATCAGGCCAAGCCCTATCAATATTCACCTTACGGCTCATAGGGACATCCATCACTCGCAGATGGGGGCCCTTTGACCAAATGGTGGTTCTAGGGTATCAAAGGGGTATGTCCCCCCTCCCCGGAATATTGAAGCTACTGTTCTCAGAAATAGTGAAACCCAGCGATCATGAATCATGTATGGGATAAAAGGATTAGCAGATTAATGCTCACAGGGGTTAACAGGTCAGTATTGTGAACTATAACAATCAAGATATAGAAACGATTGTCAGAATCGTTAGCATATAATGGATGCGGGGACTATAGAGATGACCCCGTTCACTCTGGACTATGGAGAAGTGCAGAGGGGTGTCGATGGGGTCGACCTCGGAACAGGAACCGGCAGAGATGCACACATGAGCATGTCTCTAACCACAAAACCCACAATATACATACGGCAAGGCACGGCCATTGCATTCGAAAGGAAGAGCCCCCGGGGAGGGGGGGAGTGATATCAATATAGCCCGTATGGCTCCCGGGCATGTTTGATTCCGTGAAGCAGAACTCAACAATCGCACACACGGAGTGATCGGGCATGCAGACTAAGAACGGCACAGGAAAAAAACATACAAGATATAACATCATTCATTCCACTGACGGGAGACAAATGATCAGGCATGTCATAAGCATTCGGCGCATCGGTGTTGTCGCTCGGCGGTCGCTTCATTGATTTCAAAGAAGGGATTACAGAGGGAGTACAGAGAGAAGATGAACAGATGGTAAGGGGGAGGATGATGGGATCGTATCATCACCCCTCTCCCCCCCTCACTTACACGACGGCAGAAAGGGGAAAACAGAGGAGGGATCTTCGAGAAGCAATCCACAGAACCCACCTAAACTTCACCGGCAAACCAGAGTATCAGACTCTCCTTCTCCTTCTCCTTCTCCGGCTTCGGAGGGCTTCAGGCAGAGAGGAAGACGGCGGTGAGGGAAATGCCCGGTGATAACCCTACTTCTCTCGCAAGGAAACCCTCTCTCTCTCGAAGGTGATTGGCTCTCCGGCTCTCTCCCTCTCTTGAGCAACTGCCAGTCGAACTCCTTAATTCGCCTCTTCTCCTCTTTTTAGTCGAACCCCGTGGCCATATATATAGGAACAGGTTGCAAAACTTAATCCGACGCCAGGATTGGCGCACCGGGGAAGGGCCCTTCACAACCTCTCGCGCGCCGGAATAGGAGGCTCTCTAAGCTTTTAGGCATGCCGCTTTTGAGGGTGCCGGGTAAGAGGGGCACCCCAGTGAAGGGCGCACCGTGTTAACATCTCCCGCTTGCTGCGGGTTAGCTGGTGAGTCCGGGGATGTTTTCGGAAGTCGTCATGACCGTTCATCTTGCCGCCGTTCTTTGAAACCTTGGCGAGAAGCCTTGTGGACGCTATCAGGATGACGTATGGCCTTTCTCGGAACCTCGAGTATCTTTGGTTTGAACACGTGGGTTTTCTACTGACACGACTTTCGGCACTATGATTCGTGCTGCTTGCTCGGCCTGGCTTGTGTTCAAAGCTTCTCAGAGGGTGGAATAACACCCGGGATAGTTCCGCCTTGACTGGGCGATCATTCGGCCACTAACGGACCCAACTTGGTGAGAAGCCGTACCCGTGCCGGGCAATCTAGATCTTCTACCGACAGAGCCTTCGGTCTTCCATTCTGAAGACCCAAGGGAGTTCTTTCGTTTCAGGAGAGTCTTTCATGAGGTGGCCGGCTACCTGGTAGACCGTCGCCCTTGGTCGGACGATGGGTGTAGTGTATGCGGCACGACAGAGTAGATACCAGTTCATTGGGCAGGCTTGGTCGCACTGCCAGTTGGTTGTGAATTCATCTCGATTCTCCTGAGGCGAAGTCCCCGGTGTTCATACAGGGTGACCTGAGGCTCTGGCAGCTTGAGAGGGCTTCAATATGTTGATATCTATCAGCTTCTGTGCTTCAGTGGGCTGTGTCATTCATCTTTGAGGCTTGATCGCCCTGAATCATATTTTGAGTGCCAACAGTTCCACATTCACCAAACTTTTAGCAGACTGGCTAAGTCCATTATCTTTGCTGATCATAGTAGAATCAGGATTATGGAGAGGGGCATCTTCCATACCTGTTAAAGAAGGGACAATGCCATCCTACAAAACCACATAGTGTTGCTTTCCATTATCAGTAGTGCCAAATTTTGGAATGAAGGGATCTCCACACCAGCAACCTGCTGGGATTCAGAATCTATATTACACCCTTCAGCAGGTTCAAGGACATGTCCACTGCTTTGAGATGACCTTGAGACCAAATGATTCTCCTCAGACCCAGCCGAATTGTTTGCTATAAGTGAAACCAATACACCCTCTGATTCATCTTTTGTGCCAGAGTCATATTCCTGCAATGAATCTTCCGCCTCTTGCTGTAAAACCTCAAATCTATTCCCCTGTGCCACATTTTGCCAAACATGTTGACGACCTACAGAACGGGGCTTATATACTTGCCTGGGAAGCCTCTGTTCCCGTTGCTGAACAAGTACTGTATGGCTAACCTTGCCTAGCTTCTTCTTACAGTTACTAACAGTATGACCAAGCTTGTGACAGTAAGAGCACAAAGCTGGAACCCGGTGGTAGTTGACAGGCTGCCAAAATCCAATTCCATCCAGATCTATCCAAAGCCGATCCTTACGCTTAGCCGAAAGGTCCATCTCCAAACAAACTAAAGCCTCCGACGTATCCGTCATAGCCAAAGTCCTCTCATGAACACGGAGCATAGTCCCAAAATTGCCTGCCATAGAGCATAGACAATCTTCATGATAAAGGTTTACTGGCAATGACGGGAAACCAATCCATACCGGCACCATGGGAGGATCTGCGTTGAAGTCCAAGACGACTGTCCAGCGAAAGAATCAGAATAAGAAGCTTTTGATGTATAGATTCTTCTGAAGTAGAAGCTTGAGGAAATCAGCTTCACAATCAAAACGAAGGAGGAGATGCCTTGGGTTGAGCCTGCTGATGATAAACTCCGAGGTCAGGGCTAAATGCTGCATAAGAAGACTTTTAATTTCAGGAAAAGCTGGGCGTCCATAGGTGTATTTAGCCACAATTGCAAGTGAGAGAGGTTGCAGAGAAGCTTGAACATCCTCCTTAGAGAAGAAGACTATCGGCTCGCCCTGATCAGTAAACCCGGGGCTTTTGACTGGAAAGGAAACCCTTGGCCTTTGTTTTGACTCCATGAGAGCCTGCGCAAAATGGGTATTCCGAAATAAATTGAATGATCAAGGTGTGGTTGTTAGAAACAAGGCCCGACTCGTGGCCAAGGGATATTGCCAAGAGCTCGGAATCGATTTTGATGAATCATTCACACCGGTTGCTCGCCTTGAAGCCGTGCACATCATATTATCATTTGCATGCTCTAAAAAATTCAAACTGTATCAAATGGATGTTAAGAGCGCATTTCTAACCGACTTTATTAAGGAAGAGGTGTTTGTTGAGCAACCTCCGGGGTTTGAGGATATGAAAAACCCGGATCATGTGTTCAAGCTAGATAAAGTTTTGTATGGCCTAAAACAAGCCCCATGGGCTTGGTATGACCGTCTAAGTTCTTTCTTGATTGAACATGGTTTCAAAAGGGGTTCAGTAGATCAAACTTTATTTTCCAAACATGCTGAAAATGATTTGCTTCTTGTTTAGTCTATGTCGATGATATCATTTTTGGATCCACTAATGAATTTTTGTGCAAGGAATTTTTTGAGTTGATGTAGGCAGAATTTGAAATGAGTTTAATGGGCGAAGTAAATTACTTCTTGGGGCTGCAAATACAACAACAGAAGGATGGAATTTTCATAAACCAAAAGAAATATTTGCTGGAGCTCTTGAAGAAGTACGAGTTTGAGGGTGTGAAGCCATATGACACACCAATGTCCACCAGTATGAAACTGGAGAAGGATTGCAAAGGTAAATAGGTCGAGCCAAAATTGTATAGAGGTATGATAGGCTCTCTTTTATACTTGACAACAAGTAGACCTGATATACATTTTGCAGTCTGTCTTTGTGCTAGATATCAATCCAATCCTCATGAATCTCATTTAGTTGCCGTGAAAAGAATTTTCTGTTATCTTGCCGGTACTGTTAATTTAGGACTTTGGTATCCACGTGGATGTGATTTTAAGCTTGTGGCATTTACTGATGCCGACTATGCTAGGTGTCTAATTGATCGCAAAAGTATGAGCGGCACATGCCAGTTTCTCGGAGGTTGCCTAGTCTCTTGGGCCTCCAAGAAACAAAACTCTGTGGCATTGCCGACTGTCGAAGCCGAGTACGTGGCTGCCGGTAGTTGTGGTGCACAGGTTCTTTGGATCAAACACCAGCTAGTTGATTTTGATGTGTTTTTGAAATGTGTCCCCATCATGTGTGACAATAAGAGTGCCATTGATTTATCAAACAATCCAACTCATCATTCTAGATCTAAGCATATAGACATCCGACACCATTTCTTAAGAGATCATGTAAATAAAGGAGTTTTTGAATTGAAATTTGTTGATACAAATAACCAGCTAGCCGACATTTTCACAAAACCTCTCAGCAAAGAAAAATTCACCTCCCTCAGAAGAGAATTAGGAATATGCAGAGTAGAAAGCACATAGATTGGCTTGCATTTCTGCATCCCGTGAAATCCATATGTCATGCATCCAGCTCTAGTTTCATATTCTCATATGCACATATAGCATTGCATCTCACTCACTGCACTGAGCCCTCATAGAAACCACCCCTTTAACATGCATCTCATTTAGAAAAACTATTTGCTCAACCCTTGTCCACACAATGCATTTCGTGCATCTGCATACTTGTGTGCCTTGCATACTATAATAAAACTATCAATGTTATTATGGCTTGAGTGCTAATCCTGCATGAAGCTACCAATGTTGGAACATTTGCATAATCCTCCTCTTAGAAATACAAGGCCTACTTATTTTTCTTAGCTGAAATAAGGTGCAGCTTTAATTAGGGATGATGGCTTGACTATTCCTGCTTTAGATAATGTGAAAGGTCTTGAAAAATTGTCTAGATCTCGCTGAAGCATTTCTCACTAGGACCCATATTTTATATTGCACCAAAACCATCAACTCTAATGGTCCAATGAGTAGTCTGTATCATCTCCCTAAGCCATGCATTTTGTTTTGTTAATCATACTCTGGGATGCCCAAGGGACGACCCATCCCAGGCAAGGGTCGACCCTTTTTGTTTTTGGCCTTCTTAGCCGCATTCCACTTATAGCCGGTCAAACCCCCCTTGAACCAATTTTTGACCATGGCCTTTTTTCTTATATATGGGCATCTCCTACCAAACCCAGCCACAACCCTTGTACACCAAAGGCCTCTCGTCATTGCCCTTCCCACACACTCTAGGTCCGACGGACATCACCGTGGCTACCGCCGCCCCCTCCTTTGAAGGGCATCAAAGTCATTGCCTTCAGTTTCCCACACAGGTGCAAGAGAACCACTGACTAGTAGAGGGAAGCCCCTTCCTCAACTGGCTGCAAACCTACTTCTCAAGGAAAGACAGACGACTTCCAACGGCTCAAGTCTTGAGCTCTGCACATG
Organism: Amorphophallus konjac; assembly: GCA_022559845.1. Taxonomy (NCBI): domain Eukaryota; kingdom Viridiplantae; phylum Streptophyta; class Magnoliopsida; order Alismatales; family Araceae; genus Amorphophallus; species Amorphophallus konjac. Next base: position 128,930 of record JAHNEJ010002413.1, on the reverse strand, counting down.
GCTCCGCGGACCAAGTTCATGGCTAAGCGTCCAAGGCGTCAAGCTACCAAAAAAGCTTCATCGTACGCAGCTGAACAACTCTCGACTGGCTCTGAAGATGAAGCTCCTCCAGCTGTTCCCATCAGACCTGGAAAGAAGTTAGAGTCGCGATCAAAAAGCATACATGATGAGGTATTAAAAGGCTCCATGTCTTCTCATATCTATCCTTGTACGATTATGCGACCAAGAGCAGTGGACTTCAATGATGTTACTCACATGGTCCCTGAGCAATATGATTTAATTGAGTCCCAAGAAAACTGGAAAGAGTTCATGTCTGAACATCGCAAGATTTATCCTACATTAGTTCTGCAATTTTATCATAATATGGTGATTACAAACAACAAAGTCTACACTACTGTCAACAACAAAACCGTCATGTTGACTCCTGGACTTTTCAGTCGCGTTTTTGGAATTCCAAGTGATCATGCTACAAAACTAGCAAATAAAGAGTTGGATGAAGTGGATGTTTACAAAATTACGATGGGCTTCGATGATTCAGTCATCTTTGATAAATATGATATTTCAAAGGCCTTGAATGCAAATGTTTTCCCCCTGCCCAGCGCATACTCCATCATCTCTTCACCACTATTATTTATCCCAGGGGAGGTAGTAGAAACAAAGTCAATAAAATTCATAAATTTCTATTCTACTGCATTTACAATGGTCTTGCAGCTGACCTTCCAAGTCTCATGTTGGATTTAATGCTACTATGTCATAGAGAGAAGAGACGCAGTCTTCCATATGCTCCACAATTAACAGCTATTTTTAAACACCTTCGTCTTAACTTGGATGAAGAAGTCTGTGAAGAATTGCTAGACATGGATGTTTATACTGCCCAAAGTCTTTGTAACAATATGGGCTACAAGATGGATGCAAATGGAAATCTAGTTTGAAATCTGAAGAAAATCATAGGAAAAGAAGCGCAAACTGATGAAGATTGTGATAATGATGAAGAAGAAGCTCCTGCTGTTACAGATGATTTTCAGCCACCTTTACATACTCCCAGCTCCTCTCGGGCCAATCGAAGCAGTTCTGGACAAGAGCCTTCTGGATCTCGTCTTGATCGAATTGAACAAAAGGTGGACCAACTGACTGAGGAAGTGGGTGGACTAAAGTTGCATCACGAGTTGTTCCTGCACCAGTATGAAACCATGTCCAAGACTCTTGCTGCCCAAAACCAAATGCTCTAGCGCATCTGGAATTTTGTTTCTGGACCGACTGACAAGTCTAGCTACGCGTGTCTTCCTTCATCTCTAAGTTTGAAGCTGCCTATTTTGCTTATACCTTCCTAGAAGTTTCTTTGACACACTATATTATGTATTTAAATGCCTGACTGCCTGCTTGTGTGCCCCATGTTCGTGTCCTTCTCCTTAGTCATGTTGTTTCTCTCTACATACTTGTTTCTAACCATGTTCCTTGCTCATGCTCAGTCTACTATGTGTGATCTTGCTCTGCAAATCTCCTTTTTGCTCATGACAAAGGGGGAGAAGTGAATGCAATTTGCTAGTAGAACTACGTGGACATGTCATGCTATGCAATTTTCCTTAATCTTGGTTGCTATGTCATGTTTTGTTTTTTTTTGAACCTTAATTAAATGAAGCTGGATGATTTGTCACTTTTTGGTCTTTTGAAATCTAATTAAAGCGGGGTTTGAATTAATGGTCAGATCGGTTGATGTATGGGCATATGGTTGCATCAGTGGGAATGTTTATTCATTCCTCAACATGTTGATTTTTCTTATAGTGCTCAAATTGCATTAGGATTTTGTCATCATTAAAAAGGGGGAGATTGTTGTGCCCCATGTTGATTTTGATGATGACAAAATACTATGCTAATGAATAATGCATTTGGAATTCATGGTTTCTTCATTTGTGTCATTGAGTCTATTGAGTTACTATGGTTAAGAAACATCATGTTGTCATTTGAGCATTTGAGTAGCCTCACTCTATCTTTATGTTACATGCACCAAGAAAACATGATGACTTCTTTATGTTAACCACAATTCTTCTTTCCTTGAGTGGCTTGGTGATCTGCAAGCATGTATGGCAAGAAACTCAAAATTCACCTAAGGAAGTGACTTAATGTGAAGCGGAGGTAATGTTGGTGTGGTCTTCACAAAAGGTGAGAAAAATGGTTAACCAATGCCAAAACCTGGTAAGAATTTCATATCAAAAATCCTTGGCTTCACTCTATTCAAAACTCCTTTGAATTGATCGAGCTCCCTTGAAGTTTTTCTGACCAAGATGGAATGGGTCGACCCCCTTGGGTGATGGGTCGACCCTTGTCATCACTGGGGCTCTGTCTTGGCCTGTCTGGGGGAGATGGGACGACCCATCCAGTAGATGGGTCAACCCCTATAAATTCAATGCTTTTGTTTGCTCCCAGTCATGTAGATGGGACGGCCCATCTACAAAGGGGGTCGACCCCTGTAACTCACAGATTCTCGAAACAGAATCTGTTTGAGACAAGGGACGACCCACCTGCTAGATGGGTCAACCCTTTTTAAGTCTGCCCATTTCCTCTGAATTTTGAGTTAAGTTTTCTCCTAAATAATTAAGGGCTAATCTCTTGATTCTTAAACACATGTTTACATGGGTTTAACCTATGTTGAGGTGGCTAGCTTCATTAAACTCCGTTGATTGAAGCTTAACATGCTAAACCCTATTTTATGACTCTAAATGCAGGTTTGCTGCCTTCGACGATGGAGATGCCAAGCCAGCTCTGGAGGGCCAATGATTGACGAGAATAATCAAGACCTCTGTCCATGTCAGAGCATATACGTCGGACTCTTAAATAGCCTTGGTTAGGGCGTCCGCTGAAATATGATAGGAAAAAAAGGGGAGAGAGCCGCACGAGCTGAACAACCAGAGTCTGAGGGAACGCAGTGGCTGAACGAGTTGAAGAGAGAAAGCTTCATCCCAGGCGGAAGAAATCAAGATCCACAGCTGTGTTGATCCTTCATCCAAGTTTGGAAGGCATCCCCGCTGCCAAGTTTTTCATCCAGGCGTGAACATCATCACCTCTGTCCTTCTTCAGCTGGGAGATTCATCAGCCGCTCGTGAAAACATTTCAAGCCAACTGATACAGTAGAAAGGGGGAGCTTATTCCTTATTTGTCTTGATCATCTCTAGTGGATTATTGCACATCTGATCCTATTTTTTAGTACATCATCAAGACACTCGTGTGTGTGTGGGTTCGGAGATTTAATCTCTGTGTGTTTGAACAGTTAGACGCCTGAGCGTCTGTGTGTGGTTGGAGGTCTACGACCTCGTGTGTGTGTGTGGTCGCTGCCTTTGCGCAGCACATTTTTTCTTGGTGGAATCCTCTCGAGGTGAGAGGGGTGGACGTAGGATCGGACTTGTGTGCATCCGAACCACCTAAAAATTATCGTGTCTTGTGGTTTGCTATTTGTGTGATTGCTTGTGAAGATCACGTGATGCGATGTGCTCTCTATAGATCATCACCCTCTAACTCCGTCATCGTCTGCATATTAGTGTTTATCTTGACGGGTCTTAAATAAGCTTGTCTCTATCTCGATCTATCTAATCATCCTTAGATTCAATTTTGCTTCACAGTTAATTTTAATTCCTGTCGCCAGACCATTCGATTTTATTTTATCGGCAACCAATTCACCCCTTCTTGATTGCCATTCAGCGAGACAACACAACTCTTGGTCAGCCTCATAACTCACTAGAATTAGCCCGGGTGGGGCATCCTCTGAATGTGTGTCCTCTAAGATAGGAGAATGTGAAGGACACTGGTCGGGGAAATGGCTACTCCAACTACAGGGGGCCACATGGGCGGGCTCTGGGCCTGGTGGCGGGCGTGAGTCCGGAGGCAGAGCGGGCCGCTGGGGGTGGGTGGCTGGCGACACGAAGGTGTTCGGCTGAATGCCGTCATGGAAGATGAACTCGCCGGGTAGGTGAGGTGGGTGTAAGGTGTAGGTCCTCCTGTCCCAGTCAAAGGTCGCTCTCCACTCTTCCAACCAAGTTTGCCCTAAAATGATGCATGGACTAGCAAGTGTGTCGATCTTGCACCATGCTCCATCGTGATACAGAACGGGACCGAAGCTTCGTTGGAACTCTATGAAGGCTAAGCCACCGTTAAGAATAATCTCCTCGGTCTTAGAGAGAAACTCAACAATGTCCTGGGAGACACAATTAGACGACACGCTACTGATGAAGTCAATATCTGTATACAACCCATTAGGTAGAATGGAAGTGGACACTATAGGGCGCTGGAATGACTGGGTTGTCGACAAAGGGGTTGGGTCAACCGATGGTTGAATGATAGGGGCGAGACCCGAGGGTCGGGCCATGAGAGCTTCGAATTGGGCCACCAGGGCTGACCAATCAGACACGTGGTCTTGAGGAACCGCCATGGGGCTGGCAGGTAGCTGGACATGCAGACACAAGGAGACAAGACAGTCTAACTCTCTAATGGACTAGACACGATCCTAAAATAGCAATGCAAAGTTGGAATGCAGACCCGAATACAAACCTAGACTCAACCCATATCCTGTACGTGGCGGAGATGTTGATCCAAAGATCCAACTCACACAAGGATGCTACTTCCCAATGGGCATAACCCATCGTTCCGGTAACACACTTTAATATACTGGGTATAGGAATGAAGTGCAACTACCCTAGACTCAACTTTGCTTTGATCCCAATTTGATGTGGGGCAGGATGCGACTCGACACTGATTTGATGCGAACCTGGGACTCTAGGTGACGATGCGACACGACCAGCAACGACACGACTAATGCGACACCAGCAGAGTTCCAACAGAGGAGGATATGTCCTCAACAAGAGACACGAGCTCGCAGATGTCCCTAAGCGAGAAAAACGTGTGGATCTGCGCGATTGAGAAATAGACAATGAGTCAGGGTGATCAACACTCCTTCATGCCCGGATCGGGTCACGGAATGGCTCACGTACACTCGCTCATAGCGGTGATATTATTTGATCGGGCTAGATATTCTATCACTCAAGCAGAGGTAAATAAACACATACGAGATAAGTAAATGCCGAGAGAGATAGAGACGATACCTCCACACTCCATGCATGGGGAAGACGATCCGGCCAAGATCCGTAACTCCCGGTACAGTAAATGTAAATAATTACAGTAATGAATTTTACGGCCCACTCCACGTAGGGAGATAAAGGGCTACACGTGGGACCCAGGAGTACTGATCTCAGGTTGACGGGTAGCAAGCCGGAAGGGCTTTTGAGGCGGAGGAGGGCTGCGGGTCCGACGCGGCACTATTCATACTCACTGGGTAGCAAGCGAGTTCAGCACGTGGGACGGCGGCTTCCGGTCGACTTCTGGTCGAGGCGGCTTGCTGGGACGTCGGTGGAAGGCTCCTCTTCGATGATTGAAGTCGGCGGTAGCTGAATCGCAGCCGGCGTATTTTTCGAGGAATTACTCGGTGGACTGCTCTTGCTGGCCTGTCACGAGATAGATCTGCGCGCTTCCACGAAAATGGTCACCACGCCCAGATCCGGCGTTGGACCAGGATGAAACTAGCGCCGTTCCGAAGGGCACTCAGAGAGATTCAACATATGTGAATTTCATTTCTATTCAACAGTATGGATCGAAATGAAAAACTCTGTGCTCTGTAGTTGTTTCTTGCTCGAAATCTAGACCAAGCAGGATAGAGTGAGATCTGCCTAAAAATGAATTTTGACCAAAGGAAAGTTGAAAGATCTGGACTCTGGGTATTTTATGGGTGAGAGGGGGGGAAGTGGGGATCACGCACAAATATTTTGGTATTTTTATGAGATGGTTTAAAGGGTGGAAAAATTTGTGGATCTGGCTTCTATCTTACAGATCCGCAGAAAGGCGGACTGCAAGGGGTGAAAAGAACTAACTAGGAGGAGGGGGAAACGGGGTCTGATTGAGGTGAAACTTAAACTGGAAGAAGGGGGAAACACGGGGAACAAACCCTTAAAACCTCAACTCGATCAGATGGCTGGATCTGGAGATACAACCTCTTCTTTAAGCTTATGTTCTGAAGGTCGCACGTCTAGACAACATGATGGAGATTGGGTTGTGGCGGCTTGTTGGCGGCTCCGATGGCAGCGGCGGCTGCGGTGGCTGAGAATCACACTAAGAGGAGAAGATAGAACTTGGAATCACTCCAAGATTTAGGGCATCACACCCAGATCTGCTGCAATCTCTGTTGCTAGGGAGGAAGAGAGGGAGGCCCTTGGGCAGGAACACAAATTCTCCAATTTTCATCAATAATTCTTTTTATCTAAAAATAATACATGAGACATTAAGTAGTAAACCCTTGACCTGGGACAAATGACCACATATACCCTTGGTCAAGGGGGCATATTGGGGAAGGGAGACAAAGAAGAATAAAAAAAACCCAACAAGGGGACAAAGGAGGGGGCGCCCTCTTTAAAGAAGTAAAATTGGATTTTTCTTCTTCTTGGTCCAAGTCCACCTTGGACCATGGACCAGCCTCTATAGGCCCTAGCATCTAGGTGGCTCAATGGGAGAGAGGGTGGGGGTCCCGCCGGGCCTACGTGGCCTTTTGCAAAGAAACCCATTAATTCCTAATGACTAACCCATTGGCTTATAATTGCCTTACAAATGAAAACCGAATTGACTCAAGGATAAAAATGCAAATAAAAATGTTAGATGCCTTACTTTGATGTCCCCATCAATTCTCCCTAGGTGGGAGAAACTCGACCCCGTCGAGTAAGGGGTGCGGCTGCTCATGTGTCGCTCCTACGGATCTGTATCTCTGCTCGGGTGATCCACGTGTCATCGGATGTGGGCCGTACTCTCCACTCCTAGTAATCGTCATCTGCTCATCCCGTATATGTTCTATATGCTCACCCTACTGTGGGAATGAGGCTAGTGGTGGACACTCAGGGGTGGGGTCACTCTTAAAGGGGAGGAGACGGCTCGAAGACTCACTGAGAATCACTGCTGGGTCCCTGTAGGTGACTAGATCCGAGACATTGAAAGGTAGAGCTGATCCCATATTCTTCAGGGAAGTCCACAACGTACGCATGAGATCTGACTTGCCTTACACTCAAAAGGGACTGGCACAGCAAGCTTGCATTAGACCGACTCGACTAAATGTATGCAGACTCCCAATAGACTGTACGAAACAAAGACTCATACATGACCCTATGCAAACCTAGACTGATGTGACACAACCAAGGACTCAAGCAAGCAAGCACAATTGCAATCAAGACAGACCGATAACGGCGGCCGCTCACCCGTCACTCACCCAAGACCCGAGTTAACTTGGCAATGCCAAGTGGAGGTTGTGTGGGCTGGGCCCTTGCTGGTAGAGGGCCAGCAAGGCCAAGATTTGTTTCCCCAAGGGTATGGCTGCCCAATTCAAGGGAGCCGACGAGGTGCCAAGGCACGGGTTACACTCCTCACCCCACGGTGATCTCTTGAAGCAAGGAGTTCAAGGATCGGGCTCTCACTCTCACGGCCAGCGGAGTTTATGAACTAATATTGGAAAGAACAAGCACAAAATGGAGCTAGGTTAGAGCACTTACTTGACCGGTTTGAAGAAATCGGTCCCGCTCGGTGACGAGGGCGAGTGGGGAGGCGAGTGTATCCCCACACGCCGCATCGGGGTAGCTTGACCTGCTCAAATGATTACAATACTACACCTCTCGCAGGAGGGGGACCTTGGGTTGGGGTTAATTGATATTACAACTAAAACTACCTCCACACAGGGAGGGGCCATCAGCCGGCCAAGCGGGGAGGGGAACTTGGACTAAAAGTAATGAAAAGATGGCGAAGCCGAATCTGTCTACTCTCTGTGATAGGAGATAGGCAGACAGAGTTGAAGCCACAGAACTTGATCAGGAATTTTTCTGAAGACGAGACTAGTGGGGAACTCTTCGTAATTGGAAATGGAATGCCTCAGAATTTTGTTGATTTCTTCTGGCGCCGATGCTGGTCTGGGTGGAGGCTCAAACAAGATGGCAGATTCTCGGACTGACAGCTTCAGGTTTTCAACAACAATAAGAAGAGGATGCCTTGACAGCTCCTGGACTCAGAATCAAGAACCGCCGGAGTTGTTGGAACCGTGGACGAGTCCTCTTTGCAGCCGAACTAGCAGGGAAGCCAAGCGATGCCAGAGAAGACCAATGGACTCTGAACAATGGTGATAGGTTGGTGCAGACTGTGGGAAGCAGAATCGTGTACCTGAGGAAGAAAATTGATAACTCTCGCCCACGGACGTTGTTCGAAGTTCTGCTTCTTGATTCGGAAAGTAGACAGGACAAGGAACAACTTTCTAGAAGAACTCTTTTCCTGATTCTTTCGAGGTTCGTCGTGGTAAAGCTTCTACTCCGGTTCAGGTGCTCAGCCGGGGCAGCTCTGCGCAGTTGTGGGAGAACGGATCTCCCGGGCAGCACAGAGCTCGGATGGAGATGAAACCACCGCCGTTGCGAAGAAGACTGTTAGATGCTTTCGTGAATACCTCTTGACCCTTCAGATTCGCTGGGATGTGGTCGGGGTCACCTCTGCAAACTGCTACTCTTCTGCTACCTGCGAACTGAAAACTGGAGGTTGAAGATGATGGGGGGGAATGGGGTATATGGGAGGGGAAATGGAGGTGGATGAGTGTGGGGAGAACCCTGGCTGTAAGGGGGTCTAGGAGGGGGTGTTCCAAGGTGTGGGAGGGGAAGAATAGGGTCTGGAAGGGGGTCTAACAGGTGGTGGAAGGAGGAGCTATGAATTTGGGCTTGGAGGGAGAAGGGGGAAGGTGAGGGGGGCACAAGTGGGTGGAGGGAATGTGAGTTTGAATTTCCTTTAATGTGGGGTGATCAATGGTGGTCTTGGGGATGGGAAGAGGTGCCTTGGGAAGGTGGAGGGCTACTTGGGGAAGGGGATGGGTAGTTGGGGGTTGGAGGGTGGGGTGTGGATTGGTGGAGGGTCTATTGGGACTAGGGGGAAGTAATGATGGCTTGTGAGAAGTTGTAGAGGAGTTAATGAAGGTAGGTGGGAGGGTGGAGGTGGTTGGGAGGGGAGGAGAGAGAAAATTTTCAAAATTGGGTGTGGAGGAGAGAGAAAGGGGAGTGAAAGAGAGAAATTAAGAGAGGGATGGGTGGGGAATCTCTCCCCTAGGGTCTCTAACCCAAATAATGGAATCTCTCCACTAGATAAGAAGTTTAAACTCTCAAAATGGCAAGTTTTTCATTCATTGATTCATTAACTCAAAATGAGGGGAATGGGGTCCTATATATAGACAACCCACATTTTACAAAAAGTCCCTGACTCTTGCTACAAAGAAAAATAACCAAAGGGGGTAGGGGGAGCCTTTGGGCCTAGCCCAATGAATTAGGCCCAATAGCAAATCTAATCAACCTAATGACACTCAAACTTAGGGGAATAAACAAAGACCCAGGGACATGACTCAAATAAAAGGGAAAATACATCAAATGACTCAAATAAAAATTACATAGGACTCAAAATTAAATAACTAGACCATGCCAGATGCAACCGGGGTGAGGAGACGAGCTGTGAACGTGGGGATGGGAGGTGATGTCCCTATCATAGACTATCATAGTAATACTATGATTGACGATGAAGAGACATAAATACAAGGGACGCACTAAGGAAGACTCGGTAAGGCTGATGGATACCTTCTACATACACCAGGTGTAAAGATAAGCTGACCCATAATTTGATGCAGTGAGTCTCAACCCTCGTCAACCATCTTCGGTTCGAGAAAACTCATCCTCGGGTATGGAAGTGTAAGAGGATCAGGAGGCGTGTGACAGGAAGGTAATCCGGACGTTTAGTGTGGAACATGGAAAATGGGAAGTCCGGACGTTGCCTCTTGATCGCGTGGCAGAAATCAGACCATACCGCGTCAACATAGGGCGCCGACAGTGGTACAGTAGTCACTAGCGGTTGCGCCACTGTAGGAGAGACAGGCAAAAGAGGGACGGCTGACTGCTGCTCTAGAGTGACTAGCATGAGAGAGGTGGCAGGCTGGTCAGGTCTATCAAGGAAAGCTGTGATGGGTGACAACACGGGGTCGGCGGATGGCACATCCACCGTGGACAAGATGGGCGGGGCAGACAGCTTCGGGACGACTGATGACATAGGAGTGACAAACAGTATAGAGTTGTTGGCTGGCGCCTTACCCTAGCCCACTAGGCACTCTTTGGGATCGCTCTCTAACCCCACAACCTCAGCGAGGTACTCCTCGGCCAACTCTTGGTCAGCCTCATATCTCACTAGAATAAGCCCAGGTGGGGCATCCTCTGAATGTGTGTCCTCTAACATAGGGCAATGTGAAGGACACTGGTCGGGGAAATGGCTACTCCCACTACAAGGGGCCACATGGGCGGGCTCTGGGAGTGGTGGCGGGCGTGAGTCAGGAGGCGGAGTGGGCCGCTGGGGGTGGGTGGCTGCCAACACAGAGGTGGTCGGCTAAATGCCGTCGTGGAAGATGAACTCGTCGGGTAGGTGAGGTGGGTGTAAGGTGCAGGTCCTCCTGTCCCGGTCAAAGGTCGCTCTCCTCTCTTCCAACCAAGTTTGCCTTAAAATGATGCATGGACCAGCAAGTGTGTCGATCTTGCACCATGCTCCATCATGATATAGAATGGGACCGAAGCTTCGTTGGAACTCTATGAAGGCTAAGCCACCGTTAAGAATAATCTCCCTGGTCTTAGAGAGAGACTCCACAATGTCCTGGGAGACACAATTATATGACACCCTACTGATGAAGTCGATCTCCGTATGCAACCCATTAGGTAGAATGGCAGTGGACACTATAGGGCGCTGGAATGACTCGGTTGTCGGCAAAGGGGTCGGGTCAACCGATGGTTGAATGATAGGGGCGAGACCCGGGGGTCGGGCCATGAGAGCCTCGAATTGGGCTACCAGGGATGACCAATTGGACACGTGGTCTCGAGGAATCGCCATGGGGCTGGCGGGTAGCTGGACATGCAGACACAAGGAGACAAGACAGGCTAACTCTCTAATGGACTAGACACTATCCTAAAATAGCAATGCGAAGTTGGAGTGCAGACTCGAATACAAACCTAGACTCAACCCATATCCAGTACGTGGCGGAGATGTTGATCCGAAGATCCAACTCACACAAGGATGCTACCTTCCCAATGGGCGTAACCCATCGTTCCGGCAAACCCTTTTAATATATTGGGTATAGGAATGAAGTGCAACTACCCTAGACTCAACTTTGCTTTGATACCAATTTGATGCGGGACGGGATGCGACTCGACACTGATTTGAGGCGAACCTGGGACTCTAGGTGACGATGTGACACGACCAGCAACGACGCGACTAATGCAACACCAAAAGAGTTCCAACAGAGGAGGATATGTTCTCAACAAGAGACACAAGCTCGCAGACGTCCCTAAGCGAGGGAAATGTGTGGATCTGCGCGGTTGATAAACCGACAATGTGTCAGGGCGGTCAACACTCCTTCGTGCTCGGATGGGGTCACGAAATGGGTCACGTATACTCTCTCACAACTGTGATATTATTTGATCGGACTAGATATCCGATCACTCAAGCAGCGTCAAATAAACACATACGAGATAAGCAAATGCCGAGAGAGATAGAGATGATACCTCCACACTCCATGCGTGGGGATGACGATCTCGGCCAAGATCCATAACTCTCGATACAGTAAATGTAAATAATTACATCAATGAATTTTACGGCCAACTCCACGCAGGGAGGTAAAGGGCTACACGTGGGACCCGAGAGTACCGATCTCGGGTTGATGGGAAGCAAGTTGGAAGGGCTTTTGGGGCGGAGGCGGGCTACTGGTCTGACTCAGCACTATTCAAACTCACTAGACAGCAAGCAAGTTCGGCACGTGGGACGGCGGCTTCCGGTCGACTTCTAGTCGAGGCGGTTGGCTGGGACGTCGGTGGAAGGCTGCTCTTCAATGACTGAAGTCGGCGGCGGCTGAATCACAGCCGGCATATTTTTGGAGGAATTACTCGGTGGACGGCTCTTGTTGGCATGTCAAGGGACAAATCTGCGTGCTTCCACGAAAATGGTCACCAGGCCCAGATCTGGTGTTGGATCAGGATGAAACTAGCGCCATTGCGAATGGCACTCAGAGAGCTTCGACATATGTGAATTTCAGATCTATCCAACGCTCTAGATCGAAATTAAAAACTTTGTGCTCTGTAGTTGTTTCTGGCTCATAATCCAGATCAAGCAAGACAGAGTGAGATCTGCCTGAAAATGAATTTTGACCGAAGGGAAGTTGGATGATCTGGACTTTGGGAATTTTATGGGTCAGAGGGGGGAAGTTGGGATCACCCACAAATATTTTGATATTTTTATGAGATGGTTTAAAGGGTGGAAAAATTTGTGGATCTGGCTTCTGTCTCACAGATCTGTAGAAAGGCAGACTGCAAGGGGTGAAAAGAACTAACTGGGAGGAGGGGTAAACGGAGTCTGATTGAGGTGAAAATTAAACTGTAAGAAGGGGGAAACACCGGGAACAAACCCTAAAAACCTCAGCTCGATCAGATGGCTGGATCTGGAGATACAACCTCTTCTTTAAGCTTTTGTTCTACAGGTCACAGGTCTGGATTGTAGGATGGAGATTGGGTCGTGGCGGCTTGTTGGCGTCTCCGATGCCGGCGGGGGCGGCGGTGGCTGAGAATCACACTTAGAGGAGAAGATAGAACTTGAAATCACTCCAAGATTTAGGGCATCACACCCAGATCTGATGCAATCTCTGCTGCTAGGGAGGAAGAGAGGGAGGCCCTTGGGCAAGAACACAAATTCTCCAATTTTCATCAATAATTCTTTTTATCCAAAAATAATACATGAGACATTAAGTTATAAACCTAGACCTTGGACAAATGACCACATATACCCTTGGTCAAGGGGGCATATTGGGGAAGGGAGACAAATAAGAAAAAAAAATCCCACAAGGGGACAAAGGAGGGGGCGCCCTCTTTAAAGAAGTAAAATTGGATTTTTCTTCTTCTTGGTCCAAGTCCACCTTGGACCATGGACCAGCTCCTATGGGCCCTAGCATCTAGGTGGCCCAATGGGAGAGAGGGTGGGGGTCCCACCGGGCCTACGTAGGCTTGTGCAAAGAAACTCATTAATTCCTAATGACTAACTCATTGGCTTATAATTGTCTTACAAATGAAAACCCAATTGACTCAAGGATAAAAATGTAAACAAAAATGTTAGATGCCTTTCTTTGATGTTCCCATCACTCTGCTCAAAACCTGCTTTGGGATTTGGACCAATTTCATGGCCATGATACCAAAGGGGTGAGAAACAAGGGATTTAATCCCAAATCAATAGTTTTCTTGTAACCTTCGATTCCCGGAGTCTTGATCATCCTTAGATCCCCGGGGGCTCGCTTATCCATAGTGTGGTTTCCTGGGTGATCTCTTTGAAAAGGATGTATATTAATGGCCATGCAAAGTGGCGATAACCTAAAACCAACATCGGGATCAGGATGACGGCGTCCTTCGGGTTATCGGAACCCCTCGTAGGCTAGCCCTTGAGGTATCTATGTCCGGTTCGGATCGTTGGATGTTGCCACTTCCGTGGACATCCTTGGGTCTTGCCGCTTTCATGCGCACCTTATCATTATGGGGCCGTCTCGGAGTTCCTCCGTGGACGCGTACCCAATTTACACCCCCCCTGATGCTCCGGGTCTAAGGGAGATACTGTCGAATTTTCGCCGGGCAACTTGAACAATAACGATACGAGGAACAATGACAATTGGACCAAACTTAAAAACATAATGAACAAAAATCATTGAATAAAAAGAAGAATAAGATAAAAAGAACAAAAAGGAAGTGACATGAATCATTCACATTTGCATCCCCGTATATGCATATATGCATAAAAATCAGAAAATATTTCTTGAAACACTTCATCTTTGAGTGCATGCATGCCACTATGCTTTGGGTATATCAAATGGTGTGCGGAGGAAGTCCGGATTACGTCCGAACGGAATCCCCCACCATGCGCGAGTCAAGCACTCCGCCATGCACCCGCGGTTATTCTTCACAGAACGCAATTAAATTCCTACATGCCATATGCATTCCCATGTGTTTCATCCCCTTCTCATATGTATATTTTTCCCACAAAAGGAGACGAACAAAAGAAGATAACCAACGGACCAAAAAGAACGAAAAATGATGAAGAAGAAGGTTTCTGTCAAGCCCCACCTTTTGACTCTCTGTCACGAGGGGTGTGTCAATGCACTGTGCATAGTGCATCGACGCACCTTGGCTAGACAGAATTCAACTTCCTGGAAAATGAAAAGAATTGGCATCCACTGCAGACGTTGCCAATTTAAAGAATCAATGCCCACCTAGATGGACGCCAATTAATTAACACCTCCCTAGAGAGGCGCCAATTCTTTGAATTAAAAATCTAACCAGAAGGAAGAAAATTTAGAAATAGCATCCACAAAGAAAGACGTTGATTAATCAGCGCCTTTCTGAAGGGGCGTCAATTCATTAATCAAAAATCCTATTGAAAATTAGAAGAAATTGGAATTAGCGTCCGTTCTGGGAGATGCCAATTCCTTTGGGCTAAAAAATTGGCGCCCACCTGTCTGGATGCTAATTTCCAAAAGCTAAAAAAAAGAAGGGGGGAAGATAAACAAGGAACTGTAACAATGAAATGTTGATGATAATAAAAATAAAAAAGGGAAAGCATAAAAATCAAATAGCGTATTGCCTGGGTACCTCCCCTTTGACCTTCGGCGCCGGAAACATCAATGATGCCTACTCAAGTCATGCTTTGACCTCGGGGTCACCCCCACTATGGTCAAAGCCTAATCTTGTACCGGGCCAATAACCCACTGATTTTTAACCGTCTTGACCGGGATTTAACCAAAATCATTTCATCTCTCAGATGTCAAACTTGTCGTACCCCGCATACATTTGTCCCGGTATTACATGTATACTTGGAATATCTTCAACCCGGACTTCCGTCCGAACATGAAATGGTCAATATGTGACCGATATGATTTTGAATACCATCGTGCACCCTAATGTAGGGGATTTTAATGATTTCAACTCAACTTTCATTCATTAATGAAAATTATTCTCTAGGCCGTTTGGCCGCTTATCTTTGCGATTAATCAGAGGTTTTCCCCTCTCCGAGGGGATGTAATTAACGTCATGACCTTTATGGCGCGGCGGGTCTCAGTCTCGACCCAATACCCACAATCGTCTGGTCAGTCAGACGGAGCGCACCCCAGACTTCGGACCACTCCAGTCCCGAAGCCTGAACACATTATCACTTAGGTGACTGGCACGCCCTCGCACTTGATAAACTGATAAAAGATAAGATGATACATAATAATAACAATAATAATATAAAAGAATTCCGAGTACGTCCAACAAACCCCCCTATGCTGAGATTCTGCATGTTTACCATCTCATGGGGGGAAAGAGTTCCCCAGTGTTTTCCCTATCATAGGGTAGTGATAGGGCATGATTTAGAACCCCCGGGGGTCGGGGTTCTATCTGTTTTATTCTACCGTGTAGTATGGACAGTCAGATGGTTGGCTTATCCCCAAAGGTCAGGGGATTGACCCCTAAGCATTCCCTATGAATTTACCTCGATTAATGTGATTCATGGGAAAGTTAATACCATGCTTAGGGGGTGAATTACTAATTTATCATATTTAAATTGGTTAATCACTGATTTATGAAGTAAAGGGGACGGAGAATAATTCCCCTGAGTTTTACTCATGCTTTCTCTCGCTCGATATGAATAGGGCGTGACGTGGTTCTCGTACCCCAGGCTGCGAGTCGAGATTAAAAGATTTATCGGATATTTTCTTACAAAAAGATACCGTGTGAGAAAAAGGGAAATAAGTTCCTTGAGTTGTTCGTAGTCGCCATAGTTCCGCGGAAGGTCATTTTCGCATGGTTTCGATGGGTTGGTGAAGGTTGGCTTCGCAGTTCGGCCTTGAGTCTTCGTGGTTTAGCGGCCTTTGGCCGTGTCTTAGCCACTGCGTGATCTGTGCGAGCGAGTTGTGCTCCAATGGTTTTTATTCTAGTTGTGAGTTTTACCTTGAGTGACCCCCCACTAGTCGTAGCTTGCCTGGGCACACGCGTGCTGACCCACCTCGGAGTGGGGGAGAGTTAGACCTGAGAGAGACGATTTTGGGTTGATTTTTCTAGAGCCTCCCACTATCACGGCTCGAGTTTGGACTGGGAGAAAAACTAGCTAGACGGCCTGACGAAGCGTAGTCAGTCAGTGTGTTCACACGTGGTCGGGGACTACGGATGCGTGCTGACGAGCACGACCCCGACTAGACCCTTATCTTGTGTTACTTGTGTACAATGTCTCAGTTTTCACCTGGGGCGAGTAAGGAGACACCTAAGGCATGGACTAAGTCGTCAGTGGACGCATCTAGCCTTACTTCTAGTGGGCTGTTCTTTTGTCACTCAAGATGTGGTTTCTCCCGACAATTGTGACTGGTTAATGTTTCCAACTGTGTGGTCGTGATTCTCCTAACAATCGAGGCAGCGTCCCCACGACAACGTGGTCGTGGCCCTTTATCGAGTGAGACTGAGGTTTTTCCCGACAGTGAGATCATGGCTTTCCGACCATGGCGGTCAAGGTATTCAGTGTGTGTGTGGGTGACTCACCGAGTAGTGCGGTTTCCTCGGAGTTTGAGGTATCATGTGGTTTGTGGGTAGTTTAGTTGTACTTGCCTCCCTTCCGCTTGTTACTAATTATTGCTATCGTTGATACTTGTTGTCGTTGCTTCTTGTTGTGTAGTGGGGATCTGATGGGACATCGGAGCTAGGCCACAATTTTTTTGGAATGTTGTATTTGTTTAGAGTGTCATTGGTGTGTACTTGTATTTGTATTTTTGGGTGTGTATTTATATTAGTGTATTTGGTGTGTATTTATATTTTTGGGTTTAATTTAGGTCCAAGGAATTTAATTAGGGTATTTAATTTGGCTCAAGGTGTGGGTCCCATATGATGGTCCATGGTCCAAGGGAGAATAGTGGACCTAGGAGCCATTGTTGACTTAGAGAGAGGGCGCCCCCTCTCTTGTCCCTTATGGGGATTTTTTTATCCTTATTTTTATCCATTTCCCCTTATACCCCTTTGACCAAGGGTATTAGATATCATTTTCCTAGGTCTAGGGTTTTGTATAAAGACTCTCATGTATTATTTTGGAGAAAAAAAGAAGAAAAAAAATGAAATTGTGTGAAGCCATGGGCGCCCCTCCTCCCTCCCTCCTCTAGCAGCTGCGATGGCTACCCATTTCAGGGCGTGACTCCTTCCTCCTTGGTGTGATTCTAAGGATTATCACCTCCGCTGGATGTGACTTCTAGCCACTGCAGCCGCCGCCTCCATTCGTGCTGCCATCAAGCCGCCACGGTCATTTTTCCGACCTGTTGTCCAGGATTCCGAGTTGCTGGACAGAAGATTAAAGACGGATCTATAACTCCAGATCCAACCGTTGGATCAAGCTGATTTCTTCAGAGTTGGTTCATCTCATCTTCCCCAACCCCAATTTGATTTTTACTTCGATCAGATATTGTTTGAGGCCCCTCCCACCACCGTCTTTCTCCCTCTCACAGTCTACCTGTGTGCAGATCAGCAAGATAGTCACCTCATAAACCAATTTTCCCACCCCCAAAACCATCTCTGATTGCTGCCAAAATTGGTGTGCTTGATCACCACGTCCCCCTCTCTCACCCAAATTAATCCCTTTACCCAGATCTACCATTTGGCCCCCAGTCAAACCCCTTCTTCAGGCAGATCCCAGTCTACCCTGCACCCCTTCTAGAACGTGACACCCTGTTGCAGAGTTTTTCATGGAAGATCTGGCCGTTGGATAGTCTTGGATTTCATATATGTTGTAGATCTTCAAGTTCTCTTCGTAACGGTGCCAGCCTCACTCTGATCCGAGCCAGATCTGGGCACAGGAGTCGATCTTGCCGGGTCATTAAGGTTTATCCCGAGACAGGACTGCGGGACAGTGTTGGGAGTTAAATCCCAATAAATATCCCGACTCCGATCCAACGACCGCCGCTCCCGGGGACTAACCAGGGAAACTCCAGTAACGTCCCCACCAGCCACCATGGCCATAAGACATCCGGACGTGGCAATCCCAGCAGCCGCACCCGCTTGTTGTCCTACGGGCCCGGGCAGAACCGAACCGAACCGGCCAGCCGCTGCCGTCCCGAGTGCTTCACGAACGTGCCATCCGTCAACCCAAGATCGGTGCTCCCGGATCATTGTTATAGCCTTTTACCTCCTGCGTGGAGTGGGCTATAATTTTATTGTTGTAATTATTCACATTTATTGTACCGGGAGTTACGGTTCTTGGCTGGGAAAGTCTTCCCCACGCCCCGAGCATGGAGATACGTTTCCGCTCCTCTCTTTGTCGCTTGCTTATTTAGTATATGTTTGAACGCCGCACTTGCATGAGTTAGGAATTCTAGCCCGTTCAAATAATATCACCGCTGTGAGAGAGCGAGCGTGACCCGTCCCGTGACTCACCCCGAGCATGTGAAAGGAGCCAAATACCCTTGACTCACTATCGATTTCTCAACCGCGCAGATCCGCACATTTCCCTCCCGTGGGACGATCGTGAGCTTGCATTTCTTGTTGAGGACACATTCTCCTCTTCTGGAGCTCTTTGGTGCAGAGTGTTCGCGTCGTCGCTAGTCGCGTCGTCAAATTAGTCGCGTCGTCGCCTAGAGTCCCAGATTTGCATCAAATTGGCATCGGGTCTCATTTTGTCCCACATCAAATTGGTATCAGAGCCAGGTTGAGTCTAGGGTAGTCTATCACAGTATGGTTTGAGTCTAGGGTCGTCTTGTCCTAGGTGTGCATTTCATCCCTATATCGGGTATATTAAAAGGTGTTCATGGAACGATAGGTTACGCCTATTGGGAAGGTAGCACACTTGCGTGAGTTCGGTCTTCGGATCATATCTTCGCCACATACTAGATATTGGTTAAGTCTAGGTTCATCATTTTGCATTGGTCCGTGCACTCCAATCATTGTGTCTGTATGTCCATCCTTTAAGTTCTCCCAAGTTTCCCTTGGATTCCCAGTCGCCCAGGCGATATGAATGGTGACGTAGTGCCCAAGGACTAGGAAACCAACCCCTCTTCTTCCGTAGGCCCGAAGCCTTGAACTTTTATTGCTCCAAAGTCTCGAGCGACTACCTAAACTGGGAAGCCAACATGGATAAATATTTTGAATGTTACACTATGTCCGGTGCTATGGAAGTCAATTTTGCCAAAGAGAGGCTTTTTCATAAAGCTGCCTAGAAGTGGGAAAGCATTGAATGATTGAGGGACATTAGGAGGCAAAGGCCCATCGAGTCATGGTGCCAAATAAAGGGCGAGCTTAGAATAATCTACCTGCCCCACCCAATCACCTCCAACCAACCTCACCCTGTCACCTCCAACCAAGAAAGCCAATGTCGGAGATGAAGGGTCCCGCATGTAGATGAGCCTAGGTCCAACACTAGGTCGGGTGATTATGAGCGAATCCACCACGATGCCCCTACTCTAAACCCCACCTTTGTCGAACTCTTGAAAATCTTTTCGGATCGGGTGGATAGGATGTGTACTCATATTGACGGACTCCTACCCGAGCTTAAGGAGGTTGTAGCCGGTAGTCTCAACCCGGAGCCATCTACGGAGTCCCCAGGTCCTCTCCCCATCATAGAGGATGTCCTCTCCCCATCCGAGGGAGATGTTTCACCACAGCCTTCACCCTTCGAACTTTCATACGGAGCCACCCGTGCTTCTAAAGGGTGAGTTAATTATCGAAGAACCACTACTTAGCTGGCTTAAGAAGGGCTTGGTCCCTAAAGCACCTTGCTATCCATACATGGACCCCGCACTACAAATAGTGCCCGTCAATTCATTCCATGCAATGTTATAGTCTTTTCACTATGTTGATACATTGGAAGATCTTATTAAGGGATTAGACTGGAAATAGAAGTTGACGTACATGTTGGCCCCAGGCTTCGACCAACCCAATAGTCGTAGCTTCACGCATCCTGCTTTGGGGTCTATTACCTCTGTGTGCACCATGGGTCATACCAGTGAGGTTCTTTTGTTCCTCCCAATTCCTGACAAGTTTAACTCCTTTCCACTTGTCCTGAGGGAGGAACCGTGTCGTCTCCATGAGATCCCTATCACATCAACCCTAACGAATGAAGGTGACCATCTACACCTTAAAGAAGTCCGAACATGGGACAGTGTGATGAAGGAACCTGCCACGAGGGGTCATACATTCTTTGATTCCTTCGACCCCTTCCCTAGTGAGCCTCTTGACCCACCTTATCTACTCCACTTCTTCAAAGAAGTTCACCATCACACCCCTTCCACACGAGTCAGTCAACCTATACTTCGGAGCTTGGTTATTACGGAGCCCGTTCATCATGCACCATCACATAGGGATGATGAAGGAGGTGGCTATAGCTCTCCTGGTCCTCCCAAGCCCCTCACATTCAATAGGAAGCCAGTGCATGCTGGGGCATATTAGGATGCCTAGGAGTCCCCCATTCCGCCAACCTCCGGTTGCGTCGAGTGTATGCTAGTCGCACATTCAGATGTCCTAGTCCACCATTGCATATGTATGGGTCTGCATAGCATTAGGTTTGTCTAAGACAAAGTGTAATTTTCCATTATTTGTACAATTTGTTAGGAGTATGCACCTACCTCCATCATCGCATAGAGTCCAGCGATACGATGCTTGATGCTAGGCACCACCTTAAGTTCCATGAGCATGAGTATGTCGTAATTAGGGTCACACTTGAACATTTGCTTTATGGAACCGTGAGGAAATTACAAGCTCGCGATGCCAGTCCCTTTCGAGTGTTGAGGCGAGTCGGGTCCAATGCATACGTTGTGGACTTGCCTGAGGAATAGGGGGATCGGTTCTGTAACGACCCAAGAATCCGATTACCGGGAAGGCCCGATAACCCGAGACTCGCACCGTCACCCACGAGTCCAAAGACTCGAAAGGGTTAAAAGGATGGTGTGGAAACTACACAAGTATCACAAATAATTGTAGAAATTAAACAGTTATATAATTAAGCAGGGAATAAATTAACATTTTACATGATACATGGTCCACAAGATAACAAAATAACAACAATAGTAGTCCATAACTAGTACAGAGACAAAAAGAAAAGTACAGCTACACGGGACATACCCCGGCTCTGACCTCTAGCACTAACGCTGGGCACCCGAACCACGCTGAGCCTTAGACGCGCTCCCCTGAAGCCGCGCCTCACCTGAAACACGGTGAAAACACGCAGGGAATGAGTCTCAGAACAAGACTCAGTAGGGATCACTCGTACCCTACCTCACAAATGGAGAAACCGCTACGCTAGTAGTAAACGAGTATCTCGGAGAGGGAAGCCCTGCCATCTACAAAACACCGATCTCACGGCACGAAGACCGATACACGTGCCACGGTGAAACGACCGAAGCACCACGGCCAACACGACAAAACCCGAAGGTCGAAGTCGCAACGACTGATAGTCTGTCACTCCCGACTCGACAGGAGTACCTCCCACTAGAACCAAGGCCGAATGCATCCACTGACGTCTTAGTCCGTGCCTCAGGTGTCTCCCTCCGGCCCAGCGGGAACTGAGACACCGTACAAGTAACCACAAACATGTGACTAGTTGGGGTCACGCCCATCAGCGTGGGACCAACCGCCCCTAACCACGTGTGCACACACAGATCGCGCGTCCCTGGTCTGGCCTCTGATCGATTTTCCCCTCAACCGGACTCTGGCTGCAAGACGTGGGGCCCAACATAAACCAATCTAAAATCGTCCTCAGGGTAAGCTTGTACACCTACTCCCAAGTGAGACCAGCACACGCGTACTGGTGGGCTACGACTAGTGGAAGGTCACTAAAAGAGTAGACTCTTAAGTCAATGAAAAATTACGTCTGCGTCCGACGACGTACGGGGACCGTCCCACGTACCAGCACCATCGCACGGTGACCACAGTCGGAGAAGAAACGGGACTGTGAACCACCCGGTACAGTCCTGAGCCTGGCGGTCTACTCTAGACGGGCCACAGGCTCTGACGGTCTAAGGCTGGACCGTCACAGCCACCTGACGGCCCAACACAGGGGCGTCAGGCCCTCAATGCAAAATGGCGTGTGACGCGCCTACCCTGGTGCGTCACGATATGTGACGCGCCCGCCCTGGTGCATCACAAGCCAAGAAGAAACCGACTGTAATGCGCATACCCTGGTGCGTTACAGGGCCTGACGCACCCAGCCTAGTGCGTCACAAAGCGAGCAGAAAACGGCTGTGACGCACACCTTACAGGGCGTCACATGCTGTAATGGATCACCCTTGGTGCGTCACAGGGTGGGAATGCGTCCGCTCTAACGCACCCACACAGGGGCGTCACAAGGCTGTGACCCGCCAGTCCTGGTGCGTCATAGGCCTTGACCCGCAACTGTCAAAACCAACGGCAAAGCCAATGGTCGACTCATCCCTGACGGTCCAACCCAGGCGCGTCACAGCGTCTATGGCGGTCTATCGTAGGACTATCACAGCCCACAGACCCCAATTGGATAAAAACAAGGCTGTGACGCACCAACCTGGGCGTGTCACATGGTGTGACGGTCACTAGAAGGACCGTCACACCGATTCGACGGTGAAACAACAGGAAATACCCCAAAAACACAACCACGCCCCCATGCCTCCATAGGAGAGAGGGAAAACAAAGGGTAAGACCCCTGGGGACCCCTAGCATGCTTCTAGGCCATCAAAACGCCGAATCGCGGCTCAAATCCATAGATCGGGTGAACTCTCCCCAAAACATGATTTTGCCCTAACCCACTCAAAAGCACCCCTCTCGGCTCCCATTCGGCCTACAAATTGCGGGGGATGACGGGATGAGCATAGGGATTTGTCCCCCTACCTCAATGGAGCAAAAGCTCCACCGAATGGAGCTCAAACCACGAAGAACGCTTTTAGAAACCCCACTCCTTCACGCTTCCCACGAGCATCGCACGCCCACGAGATTGCCTCGCCGCCGCCCACGTCGCGGCGCCGTCGCCCCGCCACAGTCTGCAGCCTGAGAGAGGCCCACCACATCGAAATAGGAGAGAGAGAGGAAGAGGGGGCGGTCACGGTGGGAGGAAGAAGAAGAAGAAGAAGAAGAAGGAGAAGGGTGGGGAGAGAGAGAAAATGAGAGATATTTATAGAAAATCCAGAAAATCTGGAAAATACCAAAAAATTAAAAATTACATTTCCGCGATCCTCGGAACGCACCGATCGTAACGGTACCACTCTCACCTAGGTGAACGACTCGGTTCACCTGTAACGAGGTTCCGAAGGAATTATCAAAACACACACCGAGAATCGGAAAACACACGCGAAAAAGTCGTGGACGCACTCCAGGCCTCCAAAACAACCCCGGATCGCGCTGACCCGAACACAAAAGATGTCCGAAACAAAATTTTGGACACAACGGAGCCAGACACTCCGAGAACCCAGATCCGGGACCCACGAAGATGGATCCGAAAGGTCCGGGATATTACAGGTTCTACCATCAATGTCTCGGATCTACTCACCTACAGGGACCCATCGGTGATTCTGAGTGAGCCGTTTGAGCCGTCTCCTTCCCTTGAGAGTGACCCCACCCCGAAGTGTTCACCACCGGCCTCATTCCAACAGCAGCGTGAGTAAATAGAACATATACTAGACGAGCAGGTGACGCTTTGGAGTGGAGCGTACCAGCGCTATCGGGTGCGATGGACAGGACGGCCCGTGTCCGCTGACACTGGGATCATCCGGGCAGAGCTACAGAGGACAGATCCATATCTACTGGAGCTGTACCTGGGGGATAGCACCCCCTTACTCGACGGGGTCGAGTTCTTCCCACGCGGGGAGAATTGATGGGACATTGGAATTAGGCCACAAATTTTTGGGAGTGTTGTATTTGTTTAGAGTGTCATTGGTGTGTACTTGTATTTGTATTTTTGGGTGTGTATTTGTATTAGTGTATTTGGTGTGCATTTATAATTTTGGGTTTAATTTAGGTCCAAGGGATTTAATTAGGGTATTTAATTTGGCTCATGGTGTGGGTCCCATATGATGGTACATGGTCCAAGGGAGAATAGTGGACCTAGGAGCCATTGTTGACTTGGAGAGAGGGCGCCCCCTCTCTTGTCCCTTATGGGGATTTTTTTTATCCTTATTTTTATCCCTTTCCCCATTATACCCCTTTGACCAAGGGTATTAGAGGTCATTTTCCTAGGTCTAGGGTTATGTATAAAGACTCATGTATTATTTTGGAGAAAAAAAGAAGAAAAATTATGAAATTGGGTGAAGCCATGGGCGCCCCTACTTCCTCCCTCCTCTAGCAGCTACCATGGCTGCCCATTTCAGGGTGTGACTCCTGTTAGGGTGCTAGGCCCGGATACAGAGGGGGGGGGGGTGAATGTATCCCTCTAGAAAATATAGCCCAAATTAAAACTCAGATGCTAGGCAAATTTCGGAATTAAACTAATTCGATTAAGCAAAACAACAAGCAGGTGGAGCGAGCCTATCCAAGCATCTAGCGGAAGCAAATCAAGTAATCAAACCACTGCTCAATAGATTTTTTAGGTGGTTCGGTCCTCCAGAGCTACATCCACCCCTCACTCCCAACCGGAGTGAGGCTTCACTAGCAAACGCTAGAACCAAGCAGACTCAGTCTGCAAGCAGTTGCTGCCACACAGCTTGACCAGGGGAACAGCCTCCCCTCTTCCTCCCAACAGGAGGGACCACCTAGTCTTGCAAACCACAAGACCAGAACCGGAGGACCAATCCTCCCTTCCTCCAAACCGGAGGGAACCAACCAATGACACCAGTCAGAGGCAACCTAGAGGTCTCGGACCTCCCTTCCTCCCAACCGGAGGGAACCAACCACAAGTAGCACCCAGCTACTTCGAAGACACACGATCTCCCTTCTCCTGAGTCCACAGGAGGAACCCGACCTCAGACTAGAGGATCGGAAGTACAAAGCTAACCAAAGAAACAAAAGGGAAAATAAGGAAACATAAAAAGCACAGTAACAAAAGCTGGAAATGAAACACAATAGTCGTTCTGGATTTGATCCACGAACAGACTGAACAGATCTTCAATAGACTCTCTCATCTTCTTCTTTTCTTCCTCTTCTTTCTTCTTCTCAGCTCACTCAATCTTTCTCTTCTGCTCTCACTCTCTATTTTCTTCTCTTTCGCAGGCTCTCCTTCTCTTCTCTGAAATTTTCTTCTTCTTCCTTCTTCTTCTTCGCTCTGCTGCTTCTCTTCTCTTCTTTTGCTCACACTCTCAGATTTCTTTGCTGGAGAGCTTCCTCTTCTTCTGTGGAGAGTTAACCCTTTTCGAGAGGATGATGGGGTGCTTTTATATCATAAACAGAGCCTCCGAAGGTTGAGTAGAAAATGCCCTAGTGACCACTGATTGGTCCACTTGGCAGGGTAGAACCCTTTATCTAACACGTGTCAACATCCTGCCCCTTTTTCCCATCGGATCACGTGCCCCCTCATCAGTACGCTCAGCAACTGGAGTGAGGTGGCGTTAACGCACTTGCTTCAAGGGGTTGACGCAGCCTTCAAAGATATTCTACCAGCAAAACTCAAGTCTGCTGCGTTGACGCTTCCAACCCATGGCGTTGACGCATTGATGCGTTCCAGTAAGCAACCAGCCTAGCCCTATTGACAGTTGCGTCGACGCTGCTCCACTGCTGCATTGACGCATCGGTGATCCAGTGATTAGGTATTCAGCAGATAGACGTGATGCGTTGACGCTCTCAGCATGCTGCGTTGACGCATGGAGCTGCAGCGTCTGAACTTAGATGGCTTCAGCCCTCTCACGTTTCGTGTGGAGTACGTTGACGCATTGTGCAACTGCGTCCACCCTCTGGTCACCTTGTCGATCCATCAACCTGCTGCGTCGACGCCACTTGATGAATGCGTTGACGCACCAGAGTAATCCACAAGCTTCTTTCTTGATTGTTTGAACTACTGCATTCACGCCACTTGATCAAGGCGTTGACGGATGTATATACTTAGCCTTTGAGGAATGATGTATAGAGTCTGAACGTGAAGGCAGGCTGTATAGACTTGAATCGCTTGAAGCGATGTACAGACTTGGTGAGGCTCAAGCATTGTACAGACTTGTTAAGGCTTCAGCGTTGTACAGACATGGAAGCTCAAGGCCACAATGTATAGACTTTGTCCAAGGAAATGAATGTATGGACTTGATGATCTACTGTGGATGTATAGACTTGACTGAGTGAAGTCGATGTACAGACTTGCCTATGCGAAGCCACTGTATAGACATTGAAAACGTGAAGCCAGTGTACAGAGTTGAGCTGTATTGACTTTGAAAGATGCAGACTCTGTATAGACTCAATCAAATGAAGAGCTTCCAGTGTATGGACTTGAGTTAAGTGCATTGGCTGTACAGACTTCAATAATTAAACAGGCTGCACAGTCCACTGTATAGACTTTGCCACAGTCTAATGTAGAGACTTGAAGAACCTGAACTGAAGAGTCGACGCATCGGCTCAAGGCGTTGACGCACTACTGTGTGGACAGAGACAAATATGACTGAAGGGTTGACGCATCAGCACAATGAGTTGATGCACTGCTGTGGAGACTGTGCAGACAGAGTGTAGACAGAATTAAGTAGAGCATGTTATCTGACAGCCATATGAACTCCATTCACTTACATGATAAGACATGAATTAATCGAGCATATAAAAAAACACAGCAAGATGACTCACAGTGAATAACTCATTCAAAGGCCAATCATCAAAACCACTATTAAAACCATCATCAAAATCACAGGGGCACAACAATCTCCTCCTTTTTGATGATGGCAACACTACACAGTGAGTCAACTGATGACTCAAGCTATTCTCCCCCTTTGACTTCATCAAAAAGAAAATAGTTTGAGAAATTAAAGCATGTATAAGAAATCAGTCAATTTCTCCCCCTTGCAAGAACATGATTCTCCCCCTTTAAGAGTTTCAGCAATAGCATGAGTTAGAGATGATCAAAAGGAGCTTGCATGCAAAGATTGAATGAAAATTTTCCTTTGGCAAACAATCAACATAAACAGATATCGGAATGCAAGATCTCCCCCTAGAAATATGAATGCATGGGCACAATTCTCCCCTTTTTAAGAGTTTCTATGCAACATGATGCATATGATATGGAAGCTCCCCCTCAATAAGTGGAATCTTATGAAATGAATGAGAAGGAGACCACAGGGGCAAACAAGGAGAAGTTCAGGTCGTTGAACCAAGGACATGAGCAGAATAGTTTCAATTAACAGATTTTTTAAGGATGCTCCAAACCCAAGAAGTTCAGCCAGATTTTCAAAGAGATATCAATCTCATAAATCCAAAACAAGTTTTCAAAGTCTTTCATTATAAAGGCTTATGAATGAGCTTTATTGAACATCATGGTTTAAGCATGATGTATGCAGAGTTTATCAATAAAATTCTGTATTGATATCTAAACCATGGTTTAATAAAAATGAACCAAGCCCTCATATTTATCTTGATAAGACTCCCTTTCTCTTACACAATCAAATTTATTGACTTCTTTCGGAATTACATGCATCAGTATTGAAATCAAACAATTATGAAGTCATATGATTTTATCTAGGGTTGTAGCAATTTGATTTTAGCATCAATATTCAGATATTTCAATTCGTTCAACAATTTTTCATGCTACAAATTTTACGAGCACTCTAGTTCAGTGCACACCTTGTAACTAGAGGATATACCTTGATCAGAGGCCAATATCCCTAAGCACTTAGTGTGACTAACTGTCATACTTTACATGAACAGAGATAGCATTTACACATCATGACACACTGCAAATCATTTCTTGATGAGTGAATTGTATTTCTCAGTGTGTATGCCATTGCTCTGCCTGATTTTCAATGAGATTTTATTCTGCAGAGTTGACTAAGACACCTCATGACACAGTCCTTTGGACATGGTTTCTCAGTGACCAAAGTCATTGCTCTGACAACAATTACCCTTTAGACAATTCAGACAAATTCCTTTGCTTCAAGTCAATAATAATTTCATGTACTTAACCAATTAAAGCCATGAATTCAATAATGCAGATTTCAGAAGATTTTACAAGACACAGCATGAAACAGATGGTTAAGGTTTATTAAACATGCTTCAGATATGTTAAGAGATTTTAAAGTTAAACTCCATGAATACATTAAGCTTAAACCACATGAGTTATTTCAGACATTCATAAAAGCGTATAATAGAAGATTTCTAGTTCAAGATTTTTCAGATTTATGATCGAGATAGCCCATTGAAATCTTCATGAAGGACTGAAATAATTCTGATACTAAATGATACCAATTGATAAGAGAGATTTCGAGACTCAATGATTTCTGATATTATCAAGGTTTGTCAACTAAGATCAATGATGAAAGGTGTGCAATGAACTCTCACAAGAGTATGCATTTGACAACCTATATGCAATGCATTGACTCCCCCTCACAACATGCATTCAGACAAACTTTTTGGCATTTTCAGTTTAAGGAAATGCAATTCACTATATGTATGCAAAAACTCAACACTGAATGCTATGCAAGGATATGCAATTAACTCCCCCTGAAAACATACAATGTTTGCCATGAGACACTGAACATATGATTTTGATTCATGCACATTCAGACTGTCCTAACCAGCAAAGTGACCCTTGGTACTAGGCGGAGCATTTGGTCTAAAAGACCACCTCACACATAGTAAGAACCTCCAGACAGACTTCCTGCCTTTTGGTACCTTACCATTTATATACCATTGAGGTCATGCATGATAATTCAACATGCAGTCCTATGTGTAAATCAGATTTTCAGTGAACAATGCAATAGACTGTTTTCAAACAGGATTCATATGCAGTTAAGATTTTTCAGAATGCAATTTGTTTTCAGAGTTTATGCATTTCAACAATTATCAAGCAACTACAAATGGCAGGTATGCAAGAATACATCAAATCAGATATGCAATGAATTTTAAAACAGGAAATGCAGAGAAATTACCTGAAAATTTCAGAAGGGGTTTTTCTTTGAGTGCCTTGGTTTATTTACCCCTGTTTATTCTTCAGCTTCCAAGGCACACTTGCAGGTTAGCAAACTATCTTGCACAAATAGGCACCCAAGAAGTCTTGGGTCCTCAATTAACAGTGACATTCCTAGCAGATTTTCTCAACAATTTTCGTGCATGAAGGTCTTCAGATTTCATCAAATAGTAATTATACATTGAATGACCAATTTATCCACAACAATGGCATGAATTAGCAGATTTCAAATTCCTCTTATGCACATTACTGTTGTCATGAAGTTCATTGGCAGAGAGAGAGTTCTGTTTACTATGATGATACCATGCACCAGATTTTAGATTTGATTTATGCACATTTTTATTTGCATGAACTCTATGTGCATATGTATGAAACTTTCTGTTAACAGAATAGAAATTCTGTTTACCAAGACCGGCCAGTCAACATTCAGCAGCTCTATGGCCTGTCTTCCCACAGTGATAGCATGCATGAGACTTTTTGTTAATGGCAGGGAATTTAACAGTTTTAGAATTGAATTTTCTACCCTGAGCATGCCAACAGAAGGCAGCAATGTGACCAAACTTTCCACAGCAATAGCATTGAATTTTCTTTTCCTGATCAGTAGAATGTTTCCTAAGATAATTTCTAGGATACTTTCTAACAGCATTTCTTTCATCATTTATCAATGCTATACAGTTATGCATAATATGGCCAACTTTCCCACAATAGTGACATGTTATAGCCTTTTTATTCACATTCACTTGTTTGACAAGATTGATATTCTCATGAGAGTGTGAATGTGTGTGTGAGCAGTATGCACATGTAAATCAGAGACATATTTGGACTTATCCAAATCAGCATTTTTCTTTTGTTTTTGAATCTTTTTCTGTTTCTTATCTGAATTTTCAGCCTTCTTAACAGTGACTTGAAAAATAGAAGAACTAGATTGATTAACTTGTTCAGAGCTTTTCACGAATACAGTTGACTTCTTCTTTTCATTCACTTTCTTATTATAATGCACATACCCAAGTCCTTCTTTCTGAAAATTCACTTTAGAACCAAGCAGCTTATTCAAATTGTCTTTTCCTTTAACGAATTTTGACAAGAAATTTTTCAGATCTTCAATCTCAGAATTCAATGAAGCAATACTCACTTCATACTTGAATAGCTCAGATTCACAAACAATCAGCTGTTGTTGCAAAGCATCATTCAGGTTCTTCAGAGTTTCATTCTCTTGTTGAACCATTATTTCAATGTTGTTCTCATTTTCCTTTACAACAGTTTTTCCTTTTTCAATTGACAACCATCTTTCAGAGAAGACAGTATTAAGAACCATTAGCTTTTTATTTTGATCTTTCAAGTAGACATTTTCTTCTTTCAGACTTCTGACTTCAGAATTTTTCTCTTTTCTTAATTTTCTCTTTTCTGATTTAACTCTTTCATATTTTTCCAGTAGATGCTCATGCATGGCAACTAAATCATCATGACTAATATCCTCGGTCTCAGAGTTTACCTGGGATGAGGACTCATCTGATTGATCACTCCTTCTTGCCATGAGACATTCTTCTTCCTTTTCCATATGTGTTGTAGTCACTCTATCAAACATTTCCTTTGCAGTGCTACAATCTGAGATAAAAGGAAAGTCGTCAGAATCAATTGCAGCCTTCATTAGGTTAAGAGCTCTCACATTATCATCATTTTTCAACTTGTGAACATGAGTCCACTTGGACTTATCCTTAGGAAGTTCATGTGGACTGTGAGAGATAACCTTCCACAATTGTGGATTAATAGAGTTAACATGCTTGTGCATACGATATAGCCAGAATTTAATATTTGAACTCCCGAATAGTGGAGGATGAGCCATTAAGAACAAATGGCAAGCAGATTCAAGGCAACAGGAATATTGATGCACTAAAAATAAATTAGCACCGAAAACTGCAAGATCGGATCTGCAGGTCGCTGGACCTTGTATGCAGACACCGGCTCTGATACCAACTGTTAGGGTGCTAGGCCCGGATACAGAGGGGGGGTGAATGTATCCCTCTAGAAAATATAGCCCAAATTAAAACTCAGATGCTAGGCAAATTCCGGAATTAAACTAATTCGATTAAGCAAAATAACAAGCAGGTGGAGCGAGCCTATCCAAGCATCTAGCAGAAGCAAATCAAGTAATCAAACCACTGCTCAATAGATTTTTTAGGTGGTTCGGTCCTCTAGACCTACATCTACCCCTCACTCCCAACCGGAGTGAGGCTTCACTAGCAAACGCTAGAACCAAGCAGACTCAGTCTGCAAACAGTTGCTGCCACACAGCTTGACCAGGGGAACAGCCTCCCCTCTTCCTCCCAACTGGAGGGACCACCTAGTCTTGCAAACCACAAGACCAGAACCGGAGGACCAATCCTCCCTTCCTCCAAACCGGAGGGAACCAACCAATGACACCCAATCAGAGGCAACCTAGAGGTCTCGGACCTCCCTTCCTCCCAACCGGAGGGAACCAACCACAAGTAGCACCCAGCTACTTGCAAACCGAAGACACACGATCTCCCTTCTCCTGAGTCCACAGGAGGAACCCGACCTCAGACCAGAGGATCGGAAGTACAAAGCTAACCAAAGAAACAAAAGGGAAAATAAGGAAGCATAAAAAGCACAGCAACAAAAGCTGGAAATGAAACACAATAGTCGTTCTGGATTTGATCCACGAACAGACTGAACAGATCTTCAATAGACTCTCTCCTCTTCTTCTTTTCTTCCTCTTCTTTCTTCTTCTCAGCTCACTCAATCTTTCTCTTCTGCTCTCACTCTCTATTTTCTTCTCTTTCGCAGGCTCTCCTTCTCTTCTCTGAAATTTACTTCTTCTTCCTTCTTCTTCTTCGCTCTGCTGCTTCTCTTCTCTTCTTTTGCTCACACTCTCAGATTTCTTCGCTGGAGAGCTTCCTCTTCTTCTGTGGAGAGTTAACCCTTTTCGAGAGGATGATGGGGTGCTTTTATATCATAAACAGAGCCTCCGAAGGTTGAGTAGAAAATGCCCTAGTGACCACTGATTGGTCCACTTGGCAGGGTAGAACCCCTTATCTAACACGTGTCAGCATCTTGCCCCTTTTTCCCATCGGATCACGTGCCCCCTCTTCAGTACGCTCAGCAACTGGAGTGAGGTGGCGTTAACGCACTTGCTTCAAGGGGTTGACGTAGCCTTCAAAGACATTCTACCAGCAAAACTCAAGTCTGCTGCGTTGACTCTTCCAACCCATGGCGTTGACGCATTGATGCGTTCCAGTGAGCAACCAGCCTAGCCCTATTGACAGTTGTGTCGACGCTGCTCCACTGCTGCGTTGACGCATCGGTGATCCAGTGATTAGGTATTCAGCAGATAGACGTGCTGCGTTGACGCTCTCAGCATGCTGCGTTGACGCATGGAGCTGCAGCGTCTGAACTTAGATGGCTTCAGCCCTCTCACATTTTGTGTGGAGTACGTTGACGCATTGTGCAACTGCGTCCACCCTCTGGTCACCTTGTCGATCCATCAACCTGCTGCGTCGACGCCACTTGATGAATGCGTTGACGCACCAGAGTAATCCACAAGCTTCTTTCTTGATTGTTTGAACTACTGCGTTCATACCACTTGATCAAGGCGTTGACGGATGTATATACTTAGCCTTTGAAGAACGATGTATAGAGTCTGAACGTGAAGGCAGGCTGTATAGACTTGAATCGCTTGAAGCGATGTACAGACTTGGTGAGGCTCAAGTAGTGTACAGACTTGTGAAGGCTTCAGCGTTGTACAGACATGGAAGCTCAAGGCCACAATGTATAGACACTACCAAAAAAAGCGGGATTTCAGACGGATATTTCAGATGGATATTTTTTCGTCGTAAAATCCATCTGTATTTGTGACGGATTAGTTTTCGTTACAAATTCCGTTGTTATTAACGACATACTATATTCCCTCTGAAGATCCGTCTATAATTATAGACGGAATATATTCCATCTTTATATCCGTCGTGGTTTGAGATGGATATTCAGACGGAAATAATCCGTCTGAAATCTGTTACAAATATTCTTTACCTCCATCGAAACTTTCCCCCCTTCCCCCACGACGAAGCTTTCCCCCCTTCTTCCCCCCTTCCCCCGCGATCTCCGTCTCACTCCCACTCTCCCTCTCACTCTCTTTCCACTATCTCCTTGCCAAGGAGAGACTGCCGGTGCCGTACTCGCCGTCGCGGCCAAAGCCGCCCTCGCCATCGTCGTCGAAGCCTTCCTCGTCGTCGTCGTCCCCGCAGAGCCCCCCTCACCGTTGCCGTTGAAGCCGTCCTCGTCGTTGCCATCGAAGCCGTCCTCGTTGTCGCTGCCAGTGTCGCGTTGTCGCCATCCTCCAAGCCATCCTCTCTGGTCTGGTAAGCCCCCTCCCTCACCCTCTCTCTGTAAAACTCTCCCTACCTGACGCGCCTCCACCATCGCCATTGTTGCATTTGTTGTTCCTTTTTTTTTAAAGCTTGGGGATCATCAGGGAGGGCGGGGGTTCTAGCCGATCCGGGAGGGGGAGGTTGGTCTGGCAGGGAGAGGGGTTCCAGCAGCGGTTTTCGGGAAGGAGGGTCAAGAGCGGAGGGGGCCGGGGGGTGCTCTGGCAGAGGGCGGTTCAGGCGCGCAGTGGGATCCGGCAGGGAGTCCAGGGTGGGGGCTGTGGGTTAGGAGGGTGGGGGGGTTCCGATGGGGGGTCTGGAGGAGGGTTTCGGTGGGTGAGGGGCTGCTCTGGGAGTGGGGATTTCAGGGAGGGGGTCTCCGGTGGGGGGTCCGGGGTGGGGGCTACTGGCTGGGAGGGTGCGAAGTTCCAGTGGGGGGGAGTCTAGGGGAGGAGGGTTCGATTGCGGTAGGTCCGAGGGGGGGCTGCTCTAGGAGTGGGGTGGTTCAGAGAGGGGGGATCCAACAGAGGGTCTGGGGTAGGGGCTCATCTCTGGGAGGGTGGGGGGTCCGGGGGAGGAGAGTTCAGGCGGATCTAGGGGGGCTACTCTGGGAGTGGGGGGTTAAGGGAGAGGTGCTACAAGGGGTCCGGGGTGGGGACTGCTGGTTGGGAGGGTGTGGGGCCGCGAGCTCACCCGAATATTGCTAGAGGGAGAAAGGGGGTAGGGAGGGGTTGGGATGACTTTTGGTCGAAGGGTGGGGGTGGGGGTGGGGGTGCAATATCACCGGAGCCACTCCGGCGTGTGGTGGGGGTCAGTGGGAAGAGACTGGGGAGGGGGGCTCCAATAAGATGGCATTGGCAGCCATCATGAGGGGGATCAATATGAATGCAGGGCTTAAGCAGAGCCCAAGTGGCAGCTGACAGCTTGCTATGTAAGAGAAGGTGAGTGGTTGACTCAATCTAAGCATTTGGACAGCATAAGTTTTTAGAACACAATGATATTCCACTCTGCTGGACTCTTCTATCAGTGGGTAAAATTCCATGGATGAGCTTCCATAGGAATAGAGAAACTTTGGGGGGAATGTAGGTAGACCAAATGAGAGAGTATGGAAAGGATTGATCAGTAACAGTTAAGTGCTTCCTCCATGAGCTGATAGTAAAATCTCTTGCTGCACCTCTGACCAGTCTTCTTAAGAAGGACAGTTATAGTTGGAGCCCATCTTCTCATCAAGCCTTCTTACAGCTTAAAGAGGCTATGTCAACTGCCCCAGTTCTTGACTTGCCTGATTTTTCAGAAACTTTTGTAGTCGAGTGTGATGCTAGTGGAACTGGCATGGGAGCAGTTCTCATGCAAAAAGGTCGTCCTGCCATTCTTGAGGCCATAGATGCTCCACTGAGGCTGAAAGTGATCCCATTTGAACCTTGTCTTATGATGATAAGAAGATATAGAGAAATGGAATGACCACACATCTTAAGTAGTACATATATACAAAGATGTGGATAAATGCAAAGAAATCAGAATTCTCTATAGCAATAGGTAAATACCCAAAAAATTCATTTTGTGATTTAAAACTTTGTGGATTTTTATTGCATGTAAATATATTTTTAAATCTGATTTTAATAGAAATTTGATGTTAATTTGACTAAAAAATGTAGATTGTTTAGCTTCGATGTTCTTCATTTGAAAAATTTTGTAATTTGGGTGTTATTTAATTTGATATGTCCATAATGATAATTGCGTTGTTATTTAATTTTATGTTATATAAATGCATGGGGTATTCCCTGTGAGCTGAGGTGCGTGGGTGCGACCTAACATTACACGCACCTCAGGAGAGCGCGTTAAAACCGTGTCAATGTGCCTTCCCGTTCAAGACTTTGGGTTTGATGTGTATGTTCTCATTTGTTTATGAGAATATATATATCTACCTCAAAGTCTTGAATTGTCCCGTTTGGACAGTCTGTGAATGTTTGATCGCACTTAGGCAGTCATTTACTATATGTGTTTGTATGGTTTGTTGAGAATTTCGGTTGTGTCTCCTCACTCTTCTCTGATATACCATTATTGATTTTGAGTGTTTTCTTAACCACTTACTTGTAAGTGTTTAAGAAAATTTCAAAATCAATAAATATATTTGGTATATCGGAGAAGTGTGGGGAGATGATGCCGAAATTTTTAGCAAATCGTGCAGCACATATAGTAAGTGATTGTGCGATCAAACCTTCATGGATGGGTTAAAAAGTGATAATCTAATCAATATTCCTCTTCCAACTGCAAATGGTCTATGATGAACGATGTGAGGAAAGGGTCGGGTGTAATATTATGAGTAATGATTTGAAAGTTAGGATGTGTATTGTCATTTATTGGGTGCAGGCAAAATGTCGACAGATCGTTCATGGATGTATCGTAGAATAGTTGACCGGGTGGTGTCAGATGACTTTAAGCTTGGGGTTGAGAGTTTCATTCAATTTGCATTGGGGAATCCAAATGCAGCAATAGATCGCGACGGTCACATTCGATGCCCTTGTTCAAGTTGTAGAAACTTGAGGTGGTGTTCAACATGGGATGTGCAACATCATTTGTACACGAAAGGGTTCGTGGATGGTTATACGAATTGGACGTGTCATGGTGAGCAATTCTTGAGGTATGAGCCCGACAATATTGCAGGCACAAGTGGGTACGTGGATATGGTTGTAGATGCTGCTGGTCCTAGTTTTAATATTCACGATGAAGCGCCGAATAAGACAGCCGGAAGATTTTATGAACTACTTAGGGATGCTGATGAGCCGCTGTGGGATGGTTGTGAAAATCACACTCGATTGTCTGCAGTGTCACAGTTGTTGAACTTGAAATCTGAATTTCACATCAGTGAGACTTGTTTTGACCGTCTCCTCCTCTTGATCAAGAGTATGTTGCCTCGAGACGAGAAGTTGCCAGAAACTTTTTACCGTGCAAAAAAGATGGTCAATGACTTAGGACTTGGATATGTGAAAATAGATGCATGTCCGAATCATTGTATGTTATATTACAAAGATGATGCAGATAAGATATCATGTTCCATTTGTGGCCATGACAGATTCAAACCTAAGGGGGGGGGGTCAATTCAAAGGCAAAAGATGTACCTTACAAGGCGTTGCGATACTTCCCTCTTGTGCCTAGGCTGCAGCGACTGTATATGTCCTCAAAGACGGCTCGGCATATGACATGGCACACCGAAAGAGTACGTCGTGCCGATGATATAATCAGTCATCCTGCCGATGGTGAAGCTTGGACTCACTTTAGTCGTACTCATCTTGCCTTTTCAAGGGAGTCACGTAATGTTCGATTGGGTTTATGCACAGATGGCTTTAATCCATTCGGTGGTTCAGTGGCAGCTTATTCTTGTTGGCCAGTGTTCATGACACCGTACAACCTTCCGCCGCACATGTGCATGAAGCGAGAAAATCTATTTTTGTCCCTAGTAATTCCTGGTCCAAAAAGTCCCGGAAAAAATTTGGACATATATCTCAGGCCGTTGATTGATGAGCTCAAATTTGTATGGACTGATGGAGTTGTTACTTATGATGCATATAGGAAGAAAAATTTTATTATGAAGGCTGCACTGATGTGGACAATAAGTGACTTCCCTGCATATGGAATGCTATCTGGTTGGAGCACACATGGGAGGCTAGCATGTCCTTACTGTATGGAAGATACCAAATCATTTGTATTGAAACATGGGGGGAAAAGCTGCTGGTTTGATTGCCATCGGCGGTTGCTACCAAGTGACCATCCTTTTCGAAGGCAAAAAGACTCGTTTAAAAAAAATACTGTTGAAATGGATGAAGCTGACTTGCAACGGGTGTCGGGTCTACATATGGCGTCACGGGTGCACAATTTACCAGATGTAGTTCAATTGTCTGGTAGCACACGGCAACTCCCTAATTTTGGAAAGGATCACAACTGGGTCAAGAAAAGTATTTTTTGGGAATTACCTTATTGGTCAACTCTTCTTGTACGACACAATCTGGATGTCATGCATACCGAGAAGAATTTTTTTGATAATGTGTTCAATACGATCATGAATGTTAAAGGGAAAACAAAGGACAACGCCAAAGCACGTATGGATTTAAAGATGCTTTGTAGACGTCCAGAACTGGAACTACAAAGTGTCAATGGCAAAACTGTGCAGCCTAAAGCAACTTATGTGCTTCATGATACACAGATCAAGGAAGTATGCCAGTGGTTGAAACAACTGAGATTCCCAGATGGATATGCATCCAACATAGCCCGTTGTGTGAATGTTAATGAGGGGAAAATATATGGTATGAAAAGTCACGACTGTCATGTGTTCATGGAGAGGCTACTGCCCATTGCATTTCGTGATTTGTTGCCAAAGCAGATATGGGGAGCACTAGCTGAGATGAGTCAATTTTTCAAGATTTTATGTGCATCTGAACTCAGACTTCGGGATGTACAAACTATCGAACAAGAAGTTGTCACAACCATTTGCAAGCTAGAGAAGATATTTCCTCCGGCATTCTTTGATTCGATGGAGCACCTGGTCGTTCATTTGCCATATGAGGCTATCGTCGGAGGTCCAGTACAATTTCGATGGATGTATCCATTTGAGAGGTATGTGACAATTTTTGTTAACTTATAAGTCGTCCATAGCCGCTACATATTGTTGCCATCTGACTTGTTGTTGTAGGTGCATGCATGAATTAAAAATGAAAGTTCGCAACAAGGCACATGTGGAGGGTTCGATTGCTGAGGCATACATTCTTGAAGAAATTTCGAACTTTTGTTCTATGTACTTTGAGCCAGAGATTCAAACTCGTCGTACTCGACCTCCACGTAATGATGATGGGGGAGTGGATGAATCGTCCGATCGGCTCTCCATATTTAAACATCCTGGACGTGCGTTCGGACGTTGCTTGACTCGCACACTCGAAGATAGAGAGTTGCACGCCGCTGAGATATATATTCTTTTGAATTGCCTCGAGATTGAACCTTATGTTGAGTAAGATCTTAATTCACATTTCCAACAACTCCATAAGTCTATACATCCTCAAAGTCTATACAACATTGACTTCACAAAGTCTATACATTGGCTTCCTCAAAGTCTATACATCCTCAAAGTCTATACATTGGCTTCCTCAAAGTCTATACATTCACTTCCTCAATGTCTATACATTGGCTTCCTCAAAGTCTATACATTCACTTCCTCAAAGTCTATACATTGGCTTCCTCAAAGTCTATACAACATTGACTTCACAAAGTCTATACATTGGCTTCCTCAAAGTCTATACATCCTCAAAGTCTATACATTGGCTTCCTCAAAGTCTATACATTGGCTTCCTCAAAGTCTATACATCCTCAAAGTCTATACATTGACTTCCTCAAAGTCTATACATTGACTTCCTCAAAGTCTATACATTGGCTTCCTCAAAGTCTATACATTGGCTTCACAAAGTCTATACATTGACTTCCTCAAAGTCTATACAACATTGACTTCACAAAGTCTATACATTGGCTTCCTCAAAGTCTATACATCCTCAAAGTCTATACATTGGCTTCCTCAATGTCTATACATTCACTTCCTCAAAGTCTATACATTGGCTTCCT
This sequence comes from Amorphophallus konjac, assembly GCA_022559845.1. Taxonomy (NCBI): domain Eukaryota; kingdom Viridiplantae; phylum Streptophyta; class Magnoliopsida; order Alismatales; family Araceae; genus Amorphophallus; species Amorphophallus konjac. The sequence goes on along the minus strand of JAHNEJ010002413.1, from coordinate 89,799 downwards.
CAAAGTCTATACAACATTGACTTCACAAAGTCTATACATTGGCTTCCTCAAAGTCTATACATCCTCAAAGTCTATACATTGGCTTTTTCAAAGTCTATACATTGGCTTCCTCAAAGTCTATACATCCTCAAAGTCTATACATTGGCTTCCTCAAAGTCTATACATTGACTTCCTCAAAGTCTATACATTGGCTTCCTCAAAGTCTATATAACATTGACTTCACAAAGTCTATACATTGGCTTTATCAAATTTTTTTAATCATTTTTTTTACGGGGTGCTACATTTATATTGCAGACAATTTGATTCAGAATTAGCTGAAAAATGTCCAAATATCCAGGATGTGGAGATTGAAAAAGAACGCGAGAAGTTTTTTTCCAAATGACTAAGAAACCGAGTTAGTGTGAACTCTGAATATATATGTTTGTATTTACGTATGTTGAGGTAATTGTTATTATTTTAACTACTCTAATTTGAATATAGGTTGAACAAGGTCTCATTACTGATCAAAGAGTACAACAGATAAGTTATGGCCCCTCGAACCAGACACGTGCCTATCCGGGATATATTGTGAATGGATACAAATTTCATACAAGGGATTATGGGCGAAATAAGTCTACGATGAACAGCGGCGTATGTGTGAAGGGAAGTTTATACAATGAAATGGAATTGGACTACTATGGTATTCTTGAAGAAGTCTTAGAACTTCAGTATTTGGGACAAGACAATCATGTATACATATTTAAGTGTCAATGGTTTGATCCTAATTCTGTTCTACATGACACAAATTATGGGATTGTCAATGTCAAGCATAGGTTTAAACTTAAGACCTATGAACCGTTCATTTTAGCCGCACAAGCCCAGCAAGTGTACTATTCAAGCTATCCATCATCCAAGAATAGAGATTGGTGGGCAGTTTGCAGGGTTAATTCAAAACTCTTTCCCACTTATGAGTTAACTATGAGTGGAGATGTCTCAGAGGTTGCTCGTGCTGAATATTATCAATCAGACGAAGTTGGCGTTGTCGGTTCCTCTAGGTTTAATATGGACGAATCTGATGAGCCACTGTCATTACGTACGCGAGATGGCGTGGAAGAAGTCGATCCGACGGAGCTAAATGTTGATGTTAGAGGGGAGGAAGAATCAGATGAAGACGAAGATTTTGAATCTCATGAGACTACTATGGATGACGAAGATGATGAAGTTGAGCTAGATATATCAACATGAGGGAGGCATGTTTTGATAATTTAGTAAGAAGATTCTTACTTTTAAGCATAATTTTAAATAACATTTGTCTAGCCTTATATAATTGTGGATTAATATGTATTAATTGTTTTGTTATTCATAAGGAAATGGTGCGAGGAGGTCGTACTAGGGGTGGGAGGAGATCTAGCAGTGAGAGGGGCACTACTACCTCCTCGCTACCATCTTCTTCAGACACAGGTATATTTGATCAATAAGTTAGCTATATAAATATTTTAATTATTTACAAACTTAAAAGAATTTATTTATAGGTGCAAGTGTCGGCTCACCACCACTTGTACATACGCCACCACCTCCCGCTACAGGTATGTATATTTTAATTTAAATTCTTGAACATTTGTTCTACTTATGAAAATAAGTTCTTGCAGGTCTCAGTGGCCTCCCACCTGTTGTGCATACGCCACTCCCACCACCTCCCGCTGCAGGTATGTATATTTTAATTATATGTTCGCAATATTTGTATCACTCCACATGACAATAAATTCTTGCAGGTCTCAGTGGCAAAAAGACTCGAGGATCATGTATGTATATTTTAATTTAAATTCTTCAATATTTGTTCTACTTATGACAATAAATTCTTGCAGGTCTCAGTGGCCTCCCACCTGTTGTGCATAGGCCACCCCCACCACCTCCGCTGCAGGTATGTATATTTTAATTATATGTTCGCATTATATGTATCACTCCACATGACAATAAATTCTTGCAGGTCTCAGTGCCCTCCCACCTGTTGTGCATACGCCACCCCCACCACCTCCCGCTGCAGGTATGTATATTTTAATTATATGTTCGCAGTATATGTATCACTCCACATGACAATAAATTCTTGCAGGTCTCAGTGCCCTCCCACCTGTTGTGCATACGCCACCCCCACCACCTCCCGCTGCAGGTATGTATATTTTAATTATATGTTCGCATTATATGTATCACTCCACATGACAATAAATTCTTGCAGGTCTCAGTGTCCTCCACCTGTTGTGCATACGCCACCCCCACCACCTCCCGCTGCAGGTATGTATATTTTAATTATATGTTCGCAGTATATGTATCACTCCACATGACAATAAATTCTTGCAGGTCTCAGTGGCCTCCCACCTGTTGTGCATACGCCACCCCCACCACCTCCCGCTGCAGGTATGTATATTTTAATTATATGTTCGCAGTATATGTATCACTCCACATGACAATAAATTCTTGCAGGTCTCAGTGGCCTCCCACCTGTTGTGCATACGCCACCCCCACCACCTCCCGCTGCAGGTATGTATATTTTAATTATATGTTCGCAGTATATGTATCACTCCACATGACAATAAATTCTTGCAGGTCTCAGTGCCCTCCCACCTGTTGTGCATACGCCACCCCCACCACCTCCCGCTGCAGGTATGTATATTTTAATTATATGTTCACAGTATATGTATCACTCCACATGACAATAAATTCTTGCAGGTCTCAGTGCCCTCCCACCACCTCCCACTTGTACAGGGCCCACCCCCACCAGTCAGCCCCTTGACGATGTCGGCAGTTGTCACGAGGGAGGCACGACCCATGATAGACGTCGCCCGTGTTGGGTATCCGGGTAAATCTATAAGGTTATATTACATTAATTAGCCCTCAACTGTCTAATATGAATATTTTGACATTTGCAATTGCAGTATGAAATTTGAACCCCATAGCGCTGTCCATCATTCCACCGAACTCATGTTGGCACATGTGCCCGGGGCAGCTTCCACTTTCAGAGATTTTCCGATGTCCGTCCGCGATTCATTGTACAACATGTTCTTAGTAAGTAATTACGTCATTTAATTCAAGTATTTCCCAAAGTCAATTTACAACTTTATACTAAGTGTGAAAAGCAATTGATTTACAGCGGTCTTTTCAATTCACATGTGGACATGACGCGGCGAGATGTCGTCGTGCCTGGGAGTCTACTATGCTCTCAAGTTACAAGAGGAGAATACATGAGGCCCGAGCACACGCTAAAAAATTGAGTGGGGGGAGTGAAGACCGACAATTGTGGAAGGCGCATCGCCCTCTATGGATGAGGCAGGAGGATTGGGAGATATCTTGTGACCATTTTGCCGACCCCAAGTGGATAGAAAAGTCCGAAAAAGCCAAAGCAAACAGGACGTCAAAACCAGGTTCAAATTTGCATACGAGTGGGTCCATCTCTTATGCGGCTCATAAACAAAAATTGGTAAGTAATATACCAATTTATCTTCTTACAATTTATCCCAATATTTGACTTTTTTTTACTATGAATTGTATAACAGGCTGTGGAGCTTAATCGACCTCCGTCGTTCCTCGAGGTGTTCGACAGAACACACAAAAAGAAGGGGACTAATGATTTTGTGAGTGACACAGCTAAGTCAGCAGCGGTAAGTTTATCTACATATGTAACTTGTACCGTTCATTTAAATTGGCATGTAATTCATATGAAATTGACTAGTTATTTTATTCAATTTGTAGGAAACATATAGCAAAGCAGTGACAGAGAAGTACGGGGAGGGAGACACGCAGCAGCCGGAGTTCGATCCGGTGGAGTGGGTGGCAGCAGCTGGCGTACCGAAGAAAGGCCGACTATATGGTTTTGGGGAGAGCCTAGACGCAAGCGCGGTGACATCAGCGTGTGCGAGTTCTAGCTATACTTCTTCCAGTGGCAGTGCCTTCACTATACCTTCCGTTGCCCCCAGCGCTTCTGCCAGCGACATGATGGACATGGTCCGATCGCAGATTTCTGATATGCAGCGGCAGCAGCAGCATTTCCAGCAAGAGATCTCTAGCCAAGTGTCAGTATTCTTGCAGGCAATTAGTGGCCTCCTCTCCCAGAGCGGAATGGTCCCTCAGAAATCAACCACCACCACACCACAGCCCGCACAGGTGAGTGTTTACTATGTTTTTATTTTGATGGAATTACTCAATTATGTTCATTATTAATTTTAAAACTCATTTACTTCAGAAGAATTGAGAAAATCCGGGGGCCGGGGGTCTAAAACTTGAAATACCGGCCGGATGGCCGTGCCGATCATTCCAACACTACCGGGGAGATGAAAGTGACTTGTCAGAACTGACGGAATCCAAATCGGATGTCCGGTTTGAGCTCGGCGCTCAAAGTTCAGTTTTAAAATACACTTAGTTTAAATGAACTACCAGGTCGGGTCCGGGGGTCTAAAATTGGAAATACCGGTCGGACGGCCGTGCCGATCATTCCAACGCGACCGGGGAGACGAAAGTGACTTGTCAGAACTGACGGAATCCAAATCGGATGTCCGGTTTGAGCTCGGCGCTCAAAGTTCAGTTTTAAAATACACTTAGTTTAAATGAACTATCAGGTCGGGTCCGGGGGTCTAAAATTGGAAATACCGGTCGGACGGCCGTGCCGATCATTCCAACGCGACCGGGGAGATGAAAGTGACTTGTCAGAACTGACGGAATCCAAATCGGATGCCCGGTTTGAGCTCGGCGCTCAAAGTTCAGTTTTAAAATACACTTAGTTTAAATGAACTACCAGGTCGGGTCCGGGGGTCTAAAATTGGAAATACCAGTCGGACGGCCGTGCCGATCATTCCAACACGACCGGGGAGATGAAAGTGACTTGTCAGAACTGACGGAATCCAAATCGGATGTCCGGTTTGAGCTCGGCGCTCAAAGTTCAGTTTTAAAATACACTTAGTTTAAATGAACTGCCAGGTCAGGTCCGGGGGTCAAAAACTTGAAATACAAGTCAGACGGCCAGGCCGATCATTCCAACGTGGCCGGGGAGATGAAAGTGACTTGTCAGAACTGACGGAATCCAAATCGGATGCCCGGTTTGAGCTCGGCGCTCAAAGTTCAGTTTTAAAATACACTTAGTTTAAATGAACTACCAGGTCGGGTCCGGGGGTCTAAAATTGGAAATACCAGTCGGACGGCCGTGCCGATCATTCCAACACGACCGGGGAGATGAAAGTGACTTGTCAGAACTGACGGAATCCAAATCGGATGTCCGGTTTGAGCTCGGCGCTCAAAGTTCAGTTTTAAAATACACTTAGTTTAAATGAACTATCAGGTCGGGTCCGGGGGTCTAAAATTGGAAATACCGGTCGGACGGCCGTGCCGATCATTCCAACGCGACCGGGGAGATGAAAGTGACTTGTCAGAACTGACGGAATCCAAATCGGATGCCCGGTTTGAGCTCGGCGCTCAAAGTTCAGTTTTAAAATACACTTAGTTTAAATGAACTACCAGGTCGGGTCCGGGGGTCTAAAATTGGAAATACCGGTCGGACGGCCGTGCCGATCATTCCAACACGACCGGGGAGATGAAAGTGACTTGTCAGAACTGACGGAATCCAAATCGGATGTCCGGTTTGAGCTCGGCGCTCAAAGTTCAGTTTTAAAATACACTTAGTTTAAATGAACTATCAGGTCGGGTCCGGGGGTCTAAAATTGGAAATACCGGTCGGACGGCCGTGCCGATCATTCCAACGCGACCGGGGAGATGAAAGTGACTTGTCAGAACTGACGGAATCCAAATCGGATGCCCGGTTTGAGCTCGGCGCTCAAAGTTCAGTTTTAAAATACACTTAGTTTAAATGAACTATCAGGTCGGGTCCGGGGGTCTAAAATTGGAAATACCGGTCGGACGGCCGTGCCGATCATTCCAACGCGACCGGGGAGATGAAAGTGACTTGTCAGAACTGACGGAATCCAAATCGGATGCCCGGTTTGAGCTCGGCGCTCAAAGTTCAGTTTTAAAATACACTTAGTTTAAATGAACTACCAGGTCGGGTCCGGGGGTCTAAAATTGGAAATACCGGTCGGACGGCCGTGCCGATCATTCCAACACGACCGGGGAGATGAAAGTGACTTGTCAGAACTGACGGAATCCAAATCGGATGTCCGGTTTGAGCTCGGCGCTCAAAGTTCAGTTTTAAAATACACTTAGCTTAAATGAACTGCCAGGTCAGGTCCGGGGGTCAAAAACTTGAAATACAAGTCGGACGGCCATGCCGATCATTCCAACGCGGCCGGGAGATGAAAGTGACTTGTCAGAACTGACGGAATCCAAATCGGATGCCCGGTTTGAGCTCGGCGCTCAAAGTTCAGTTTTAAAATACACTTAGTTTAAATGAACTACCAGGTCGGGTCCGGGGGTCTAAACATTGAAATACCGGTCGGACGGCCATGCCGATCATTCCAACACGACCGGGGAGATGAAAGTGACTTGTCAGAACTGACGGAATCCAAATCGGATGTCCGGTTTGAGCTCGGCGCTCAAAGTTCAGTTTTAAAATACACTTAGTTTAAATGAACTATCAGGTCGGGTCCGGGGGTCTAAAATTGGAAATACCGGTCGGACGGCCGTGCCGATCATTCCAACGCGACCGGGAGATGAAAGTGACTTGTCAGAACTGACGGAATCCAAATCGGATGCCCGGTTTGAGCTCGGCGCTCAAAGTTCAGTTTTAAAATACACTTAGTTTAAATGAACTATCAGGTCGGGTCCGGGGGTCTAAAATTGGAAATACCGGTCGGACGGCCGTGCCGATCATTCCAACACTACCGGGGAGATGAAAGTGACTTGTCAGAACTGACGGAATCCAAATCGGATGTCCGGTTTGAGCTCGGCGCTCAAAGTTCAGTTTTAAAATACACTTAGTTTAAATGAACTATCAGGTCGGGTCCGGGGGTCTAAAATTGGAAATACCAGTCGGACGGCCGTGCCGATCATTCCAACGCGACCGGGGAGATGAAAGTGACTTGTCAGAACTGACGGAATCCAAATCGGATGCCCGGTTTGAGCTCGGCGCTCAAAGTTCAGTTTTAAAATACACTTAGTTTAAATGAACTACCAGGTCGGGTCCGGGGGTCTAAAATTGGAAATACCGGTCGGACGGCCGTGCCGATCATTCCAACACGACCGGGGAGATGAAAGTGACTTGTCAGAACTGACGGAATCCAAATCGGATGTCCGGTTTGAGCTCGGCGCTCAAAGTTCAGTTTTAAAATACACTTAGTTTAAATGAACTATCAGGTCGGGTCCGGGGGTCTAAAATTGGAAATACTGGTCGGACGGCCGTGCCGATCATTCCAACGCGACCGGGGAGATGAAAGTGACTTGTCAGAACTGGCGGAATCCAAATCGGATGTCCGGTTTGAGCTCGGCACTCAAAGTTTAGTTTTAAAATACACTTAGTTTAAATGAACTGCCAGGTCGGGTCCGGGGGTCTAAAATTGGAAATACCGGTCGGACGGCCGTGCTGATCATTCCAACACGACCGGGGAGATGAAAGTGACTTGTCAGAACTGACGGAATCCAAATCGGATGTCCGGTTTGAGCTCGGCGCTCAAAGTTCAGTTTTAAAATACACTTAGTTTAAATGAACTATCAGGTCAGGTCCGGGGGTCAAAAACTTGAAATACAAGTCGGACGGCCGTGCCGATCATTCCAACGCGACCGGGGAGATGAAAGTGACTTGTCAGAACTGACGGAATCCAAATCGGATGCCCGGTTTGAGCTCGGCGCTCAAAGTTCAGTTTTAAAATACACTTAGTTTAAATGAACTACCAGGTCGGGTCCGGGGGTCTAAATATTGTTTCAAGCTAGTAGTTGATCTATAAAATCTGCAGTTATCAATTTGATATGTTTGATTTATATTTATGCTCATTTCTTCGCACTAATTTTTTTATCTATAAATGAATGTTATTATTTTTTTAATGTAGGGGGATCCTTCTGCGGGCAGCGACAGAGGAGATGAGCAGGGCAGTGACGATATGGATGATGAGGATATTGACGATGTACCAGATATTTCTTGATGTTTAATGATATTTGTTTTATGTTATTCAGACGGATCAGCAGGGTTAATGTGTTTTTTTTTGTATTTATTTGATCAGCATGGTGGAATTTTTTTATTGGTGGTGTTTATTTATTTGAACATCTATGTTGATGTTGAGTTTTTTTCGGTGGTGTTTATTTATTTGGGTACGTTGATGTTGAGTTTTTTTTGTGGTTATCAGTAGGTTCCCAATAATTTTTTTTAATAGGTTTATTAGATAAATAAACGCAATATTTTAAAAAAATATATTTTTGATTTCAGACGGATTTTCACTCCGTCGCTATTTCCGTTTGGAATAGCGACGGTAATTTCAGACGGAAATTAATATCCGTCGTGATTTCCGTTTCAAACACCGACGGATTTAGGACGAATTTGCATATGGAACCGTCGTCGGTAGTTACGACGAAAAAGTAATCCGTCGTAATATCCGGCAGATATAGCGACGGATTTCAGACAAGCTTTCAGACGGATTACTGACGGTATTTACAACAGATTATAAATCCATCTTAAAAACCGTATGAAATACAGACGGATAATTTCAGACGGACAGTTACATACGGAAATTTTATCGTATGAGATTTAGACGGAATTTGTGACCGAAATTTATTCTGTCTTAATTTCAGACGGAATTTCAGACAGACAAATTAACTGTCACAAATTTGTGACTAAGAATTTCAGACAGTCGATTCCCGTCTTAAATCCGTCGGAATTCCGTTACAAATATGGTTTGCGACGGATTTTCAGACGGATTTGAGACGGATAATGTCCGTCTGAAATCCCGCTTTTTCTGGTAGTGAGACTTTGTCCAAGGAAACGAATGTATGGACTTGATGATCCACTGTGGATGTATAGACTTGACTGAGTGAAGTCGATGTACAGACTTGCCTATGCGAAGCCACTGTATAGACATTGAAAACGTGAAGCCAGTGTACAGAGTTGAGCTGTACTGACTTTGAAAGATGCAGACTCTGTATAGACTCAATCAAATGAAGAGCTTCCAATGTATGGACTTGAGTTAAGTGCATTGGCTGTACAGACTTCAATAATCAAACAGGCTGCACAGTCCATTGTATAGACTTTGCCACAGTCTAATGTAGAGACTTGAAGAACCTGAACTGAAGAGTCGACGCATCAGCTCAAGGCGTTGACGCACTACTGTGTGGACAGAGACAAATATGACTGAAGGGTCGACGCATCAGCACAATGAGTTGACGCACTGCTGTGGAGACTGTGCAGACAGAGTGTAGACAGAATTAAGTAGAGCATGTTATCTGACAGCCATATGAACTCCATTCACTTACATGATAAGACATGAATTAATCGAGCATATAAAAAAACACCGCAAGATGACTCACAGTGAATAACTCATTCAAAGGCCAATCATCAAAACCACTATTAAAACAATCATCAAAACCACAGGGGCACAACAACTCCCTCCTCCTTGGTGTGATTCCAAGGATTATCACCTCCGCTGGATGCGACTTCCAGCCGCCGCTGCCTCCGTTCGTGCCGCCATCAAGCCGCCACAGTCATTATTCCGACCTGCTGTCCAGGATTCCAAGTTGCTGGATAGAAGGTTGAAGACGGATCTATAACTCCAGATCCAACTATTGGATCGAGCTGATTTCTTCAGGGTTGGTTCATCTTGTCTTCCCCATTCCCCATTTTGATTTTTACTTCGATCAGATCCTGTTTGAGCCCCCGCCCACCACCGTCTTTTCCTCTCTCAGAGTCTACCTGTGTGAAGATTTGTAAGATAGTCACCTTGTAAACCAATTTTTCGACCCCCAAAACCATCTCTGATCACCGCCAAATTGGTGTGCTTGATCACCATGTCCCCCTGTCTCACCCAAATTAATCCCTTCACCCAGATCTACCATTTGGCCCCCGGTCAAACCCCTTCTTCAGGCAGATCCCAGTCTGCCCTGCACCCCTTCCAGAACATGACACCTTGTTGCATAGTTTTTCATATAAGATTTGGCCGTTGGATGGTTTTGGATTTCATATATGTTGTAGCTCTTTGAGTTCTCTTCGTAACGGTGCCAGCCTCGCTCCGATCCAACACCGAATCTGGGCACAGGAGCTGATTTAACCGGGTGACGCAGGTCTATCCTGAGACAGGACTGCGGGACAATGTTGGGAGTTAAATCCTAATAAATATCCCGGCTCCGATCCAGCGACAGCCACTCCCGGAGACTGACCAGGGACACTCCAGTAACGTCCCCGCCAGCCACCATGGCCAGAAGACGTCCGGACGTTGCCCTCCCAGTAGCCGCACCCGCTTGCTGTCCTACTGGCTCAGGCAGAACCGAACCGGCCAGCCGCTGCCGTCCCGAGCGCTTCACGAACGTGCCATCTATCAACCCAAGATCGGTGCTCCCGAATCACTGTTGTAGCCTTTTACCTCCCTGCGTGGAGTGGGCTGTAATTTTATTGATGTAATTATTCACATTTACTTTACCGGGAGTTACGATTCTTGGCCGGGAAGGTCTTCCCCACGTCCCGAGCGTGGAGGTACGTTTCCGCTCCTCTCTTTGTCGCTTGCTTATTTAGTATATGTTTGAACATCGCACTTGCATGAGTTAGGAATTCTAGCCCGTTCAAATAATATCACCGCTATGAGAGAGCGAGCGTGACCCGTCCCGTGACTTGACCCGAGCACGTGAAAGGAGCCGAATACCCTTGACTCACTGTCGGTTTCTCAACCGCGCAGATCCGCACATTTCCCTCCCGTGAGACGATCGTGAGCTTGCATTTCTTGTTGAGGACACATTCTCCTCTTCTGGAGCTCTTTGGTGCCGAGTGTTCGCGTCGTCACTGGTCACGTCGTCAAATTAGTCGCGTCGTCGCCTAGAGTCCCAGATTTGCATCAAATTGGTATCGGGTCTCATTTCGTCTCGCATCAGGATCCGCAGGACCCCTACTGAGCCGATGAGACGAGGCTCACCCCTTTTTCTTTCAGGTGGAGGTTCGGGCACTCAGCGTAGTGCCAGAGGTGGTTCTTAGTCACCAGCCTACCAAAATCAGGGTATGCCATTGACGAGGTACTTTCTTTTCTGTAGTACTGTACTTGGACTCTAGAATGTTAATTATTTAATTATGTTAATCATTAACTCTTAATTTCCTGCATTTAGTTTCTGTAATAAATGAAAATGTCAAATTCTGCACTTTAATTTCTACAGTTATTTTAGACTCTTGTGTACACCCACATCCATAATCTAACCCTTCCGAGCTTTTAAAGCTCATGGGTGGCAGGTCAGGATTTGAGTTGCACCGGTTACTTTCTGGTACCCAGATCTTGGGCCGTTACATTATGGGAATCCATGGTTCACGAGGACTTATGGAGGTTCTCGAATGGAAAGGACCGGTTACACCCGAGTGGGAATCCCCGGGTGAAGGATTTGTTTCCAACGAGAGGGTTTTCCTATTAGTGTGATGTCAGCTCTTTCTCAGCGCAAACCTCGTGCTCAAACCTGTAATGTAAGTTCAAACAGCAAGCATGTTGTACCCATGTGGTTTTGATGATGTCAAACACTATGACTCATCTGTGCATGATGTCATATGTGTTGATGTTCCATTAATATGGATTGATGATGCCATGATGCCAAAACATTGTTCATTGTGGTTTGATGATGCTTAGCATTAGCATTGATGCACTACTATTGCAGTTGCATTTGACTGTGATACATTTGAGTATGATGATTTCACTGTCTATAGAAGATGTGTGTTAGAAACTTGCAAGAACAAGCTTTGAGGAAACGCCAATTAGCATAAGTCATGCAGTCAGGAGATGCCTCGACGCAGGGAAGCTATTAGAAGAGAACTCAAGGACTCAGCCTCGATGCAACAAAGCAGGTGCCATGGTTAAAGAAGAAATAGGTTGATGCAGCCAAGCCATGCCTCGATGCAGCACTCGCCAAGGAGTCAAGCCTAAGAGAGTTCCTCTATGCAATGAAGCACTGTCTCGACGCAGCTGGACTGCAAGTAGTAGATTCCAGCACATTGCACCGACGCAGCATAGAGGTGCATCGATGCAGCAAGGCCAACAGCCAGCATGCGCAAAGTGACTTGTCGAAGCAGTTAACTAATGCACCGATGCATAAAGGCACGCAACTGTACTACAACCTCGATGCATCGGTTCACTTTTCTTAATAAATAATTCTGCCTCGACGCATCTATAGCACATGCCTCGACACATCAGTTCAGAATCTCAATCTGGAAGTTTGCTAAGTTGAAGCGCCAAGAGTTTTGCCTCGATGCACTGGCAGAGACAGGTCAATGCACAGGTTGTTAGCAAATCTCAGGTCGGTGCACATCAGCGTTCCTTGATCACAAAGGTCGATGCACTTGTTAAGGCAGGTTGATGCAGCAATTCATCACTGCTTGGTCAGGCAAGTGCAACTACAAGCCGCCACCTCAGATTTGTCAAGTAAGGTCAACACAACAGAATGGATCGTGAATCTAAGGTCGATGCAGCAGAAGTCATTAAGAAGTAAGGTCGATGCAATTGAAGCCTTCCTGATTGCAATGTCGATGTAGCTGTGTTAGGGCGAACACATGGCAGGCAACTTTAACACTTAAGTGACAGCAGTAAATACTTAGCAGGCAAGCACATGATCTCGAACTAAAGTAGTGATACACCTTCATACTGCCTCGACCTGACAGTCTAGTGCACCGAGGCAGTGAAGCAGTTTCAAGGCATGTGATCACTTAACCTCTTCATGTGCAATTCAAGATTTTCACTTAACACCTCATATGCAATTCTGGTATTAGCATCACGTGAGACTCCTTTGGCGCAAAGGGGACAGTCCACGTGGTGAAACCTTATGGAGAGCTTAGTGATTGGAGGAATATTCTATTCCACATATGGGGTTCTGATTTGCTGGCTGACTTGCACATAGCGATATCCTGTTCTATCTATTGAAGGTGCCTCGATTAGGAGATAAAGAAAAGGGGCTGCCTTTGTGTGAAGTAGAGGGAAGAGAGAAGCCACGAAAGAGAGGAAAGGAGAGCCAGCAGAAGAAGAAGAAAAAGAGAGCCTGAGTTTGAGCAGAGAAGAAGAAAAGAGAGAAGAGAAGAGAAGAGAAAAAGAAGAAGAGAGAGATTGAGATTGAAGCAGCCCATTCCACATTGAAGATTTGTGTTCATCCGTTCTTGGATCAGATCCAGAACAGTCTTGCTCCTGCGTGAGCTATATTTATTTTGGGTTTTCTGACAGTTCTATTTTTCCTTTGTTGTTTTCGTTTTCCATTTCCTCAGTGTTTTCCGGTTCCCTATTTTGGGATCGGGGTTCCTCCTGTGCAAACAGGAGAAGGGAGACTTGTTCTTCGGTTGTGAGTGACGGGGTGTCACTCACGGGTTCCTCTTGAGGATTCAGGAGAAGGGAGATTCATCTCCGGTTGCCCTATGTGGATTCAGAGGAAGGGAGACTGGTGTCTCCGGTTGTGAGTGACGGGGTGTCACTCACGGTGTTCCATCTGTGGTCTTAGAGGAAGGGAGGTTATCCTCCGGTTCTAGTTATGCGGGTGGCAGAGCTAGGGTGTTGGTCTTGTGGGAAGCAAGACCAGGTCGAGGGATTTGTTTCCCTCTGGTTCAAGCTGTTAGGCAGCATCTTGTTGCAGACTGAGTCTGCTTTGATTTCAAGCTTGTGCTAGTGGAATCCTCGCTCAGTGGGAGTGACGGGTGGACGTAGGCTGACTCTGAGTCGAGTCGAACCACCTAAAAATCTGGGTGTTTATCTGTGTGATTGTGCTTGTGATTCCATGTGTTTTGCTATTGCTCATTTCGAACAGTTGTGTACGCACTGTGAGCCAATCCGTTTTGCTAACACTGTGCATTAAGTGCTTGACGATATTAGTGAATCACCATCTCATTTCTACATAGATTGCTTCCATGTGTTGAGTGTCTGCTATCGTTTTGGCTTCATCCGTGGAAGGTCTTAATAGACCCTGGTACTGAGAGTGTGCTTCGACCCTTCCATCTCAGATTTGATATCAAGTGCTCTTTTGAGTCCAAAGTATTTTTGAATGTGCGATTTTAATTTGGCTTTCTAGGATCTATTCAACCCACCTTCTAGATCCTATCTGTATCTCTAATAACTAGCAGTCTTAGGGGGTCCAATAAAGCATACAATAAACAGCACATAACATGTAAAATCAGAATAGAACAAAAAACTAGACAGGAGGCAGCTAGAAGGTTGGTCGTCCAGAGCCTAGGCGGCCAGGATAATGGCCGTTCTCGGTGGCTAGGCAGCCACTATGATGGCCATTCATAGGAGGCAAGGCGGCCAGGTTTTGGGCCGTCCATAGCTTTAGGTGGCCAAATGTTGGGCCGCTTATAGAAGGGCAAGGCGGCCAGGTATTGGGCAGCCTACAGGTCCACGCGGCCAGAGGTATGGCCGTGTCCTACTGTTGGCACCTAAAATATGGCGCCGTATAGAAAGGTAAATTCCCTATGGGACGATAATGAAAGATTTGACATGGTATCCCGAGAAACACACTGGGTCGATCCAAACCCGCGTCCAGTGGGGATGTTTAAGTACAATCACCTACAAGTGTGCCCGACATGCTCGATAATGCGCTTAAGGAAGAGTCAACACCCTCTTCCCGATGGCAATATTCTGAAACATCAAAGTCACCTTAACCGGTGTTAGGCTACTTACGTCGGGATAACCTAAAAACTGCATCCAGTGGGGATGTTTAAGCACGATCACCTGCGAGTGTGCCCGACACGATCGATAATGTGCTTAAGGAAGAGTCAACACCCATTTCCCGATGGCGATATTATGAAACATCGAAGTCGCCTAAACTGGCATTAGGCTACTTACGCCATGATAACTTGAAGCCCACATTCAGAGGGGATGATGAAACATGATCGCTTGCATGTGTGCTCGGCACGCTTAATATTGTGCTCAAGAAAGAGCTAGTACACTCTTCTCAACGGTGATATTCTAAACCGGCATTAGACTACTTATGCTGGGATAACTCAAAGTCTACGTCAAGGAATGATAATTTTAGAATTCGTGTTGCACGCTCAACGATACATCCTTACCTGTCGACGAAAGGTGAAATACACAAGCTGGCGCCATTAGAGTTGATAAGCAAAGTGGCCCAACGCCAAGTTAGCTGCGCTGATTCACCCATCCTGGCCAAGGTGCCAGTCTGCGTCAGATCAAGGCAAGGCGCCAGTCTGCATCAGTTAAGGCAAGTCCCCATTCGGTTCCCTGTTTTGGGATCGGGGTTCCTCCTGTGCAAACAGGAGAAGGGAGACTTGCTCTCCGGTTGTGAGTGACGGGGTGTCACTCACGGGTTCCTCCTGAGGATTCAGGAGAAGGGAGATTCATCTTCGGTTGCCCTCTATGGATTCAGAGGAAGGGAGACTGGTGTCTCCGGTTGTGAGTGACGGGCTGTCACTCACGGTGTTCCCTCTGTGGTCTCAGAGGAAGGGAGGTTGTCCTCCGGTTCTAGTTCTGCGGGTGGCAGAGATAGGGTGTTGGTCTTATGGGAAGCAAGACCAGGTCGAGGGATTTGTTTCCCTCTGGTTCAAGCTGTTAGGCAGCATCTTGTTGCAGACTGAGTCTGCTTTGATTTCTAGCTTGTGCTAGTGGAATCCTCGCTCAGTGGGAGTGAGGGGTGGACGTAGGCTGACTCTGAGTCAAGCCGAACCACCTAAAAATCTGGGTGTTTATCTATGTGATTGTGCTTGTGATTCCCTGCGTTTTGTTGTTGCCAATTTCAAACAATTATGTGCGCACTGTGAGCCAATCTGTTTTGCTAACCCTGTGCATTAAGTGCTTGACGATATTAGTGAATCACCGTCTCATCTCTGCATAGATCGCTTCTATGTGTTGAATGTCTGCTATCGTTTTGGCTTCATCCGTGGAAGGTCTTAATAGACCCTGGTACTGAGAGTGTGCTTCGACCCTTCCATCTCAGATTTGATATCAACTGCTCTTTTGAGTCCAAAGTATTTTTGAATGTGCGATTTTAATTTGGCTTTACAGGATCTATTCAACCCCCCCTTCTAGATCCTATATGTATATCTGATAACTAGCAATCTCAGAGGGTCCAACAAGTGGTATGAGAGCGGGTCTATCACTCTTGTAGATTTACTCATCTGCAGAAAAAGGATCCTAGTGCCCTGTGACTGCTCGATCTTATTTCGCTAAGCACTTTTCTCATGGATTCCGCACCAATGTTTGACGGCACTAGATTTTATATCTAGATTGCTGAAATGGGCCATATCGCAAATTCAATTGATCCAAACCTATGGAAAATTATTACTAAAGGTCCACACAAATTTCCCAAGAGTAAGTCCAATTGGACTGAGGATCATAAAGTGAAATATCTTGAGAACATTAAGGCACTGAATATGTTCAAGAGAGCAGTCGACACTAAAAAATTTCCATTTGTATCTACCTACCGGACTGCCAAAGAAATTTGGGATTACTTGAACGATATTCATCGAAAGGAAAACCACAAATGCATGATGGCTGAAGGAAGCGATGAAAGCGAGGATGCTGAAGAGGTAAACAACCCTTTCGCTAGCTTTACTCTAGAGGACTGGGAAGATGCATATGCTAATTTGCTAGAGTCCTATGAAAAAATGAGAAAACAGAATAAATCCCTGAAAAAGAAGTTAAACAATCTTGAGAATGTTAACTCTGTAGGTGAGGACATTGAAATCCTAAAAATAGAAAATGACATATTTAGAAGACAACTGAAAGATCTTGATGCTTTTAGTTCAGAACTTGATTATTTGAAAAATGAAAACAAGAAACTCAAAAATCGAGTTTAGGAATCTGAACATAGATCAATGAATCTTGAAAGTGAAAATAGATTGATCTCTGAAAAACTGGAGGCTGTTAGAGTAATAAATTTAGAGCTTCTGAAAAACTTTGACAAACTTCAATCAGAAAATCAACAAGAAGTGTTTAATGAATGTCAGACTTCTTTAAGTGATTTGGTGTTTGATGATGAACTCCAGGAGCAAAATAGTAAACTGAAAGAGGAAATTAACAAGCTGAAACACCTAAACACAGCTCTGTCTAAGAGACTAATCACATTTGAAAAAGGTAAGTGCGTGAGCATGGATAGTTCTGATAAGTTGGTGAATGCATAGTAAGAAATTGAGAGTCCAAAAATCGTTATTCAAATGTTGAATGAAAATGCTACTTGCTATGAAGAGAAGATAGCTGGATATGAGTTCCATGTCTCAAGACTTGAATCTAAAATTTCTGACCTGAACAAATCTCTTGAAAATTTTGTGAATGGAAAAGATAATTTGGACAAGCTCCTTAGCTGTAAAGTGAATTTACAACGTGAGGGTCTGGGTTTTAACCCAGCTAATAAAAAGGGCTTTGACAGTAAGCTTCACACTTCATTTGTGTGTAGTTCTGAGCCGACTAGCACATCCAGTGCACCTATCTTCCAAAACAGTGCTTAGAGAAACCAAAAATCCACTGTCAGTCCTAAAACTATAGAACAAACTCAAAAATTGAAAAAGAAAGAAAATCCACAGAAAAAGTTCAAAAGCACTCCTGCTGGCACAAAGAATGATGCACAGAAGTCACATGATCTCTCACACACTCATACAAGAAAGGGCTCATGTCATTATTGTGGAAGATTCGGTCATGTGATACACAATTGTTACATCTTGAAAACTAATGAATTAAATGTTCAAAAAGGAATGAAGGAAATGAGAAATCTAGGAAACACGCACATGCATTTCACTAAGGGTTCACAAAACAATCAAGTTGCCCAGAAAAGGCAACACAAATGTTTTCATTGTGGTCGTTTCGGTCATGTAATGCATGACTGTTGGATTATGAAAAAGAATGAGTATAAGGCTTTTAGAAGGAACCATGTTCCTAGAGCTGCTCCAAGGAGACTATAGTGCAATGCATGTGGTAAGGCCAACCATATAGTCAAAGACTGTTGGCACTTGAAATACAATCACAACACTCATGCCAGAAAGAGCAAAAATCCTGCTTTCACTCAGACACATGATGCATAATTCTTTAAAAAGCATGATTTCTCTGCTCAATGTCATTATTGTAGATTGTTAGGGCATATCATAGATGAATGTCGTCATTTAAAGAATGATGAAGTTATTACCCCGAGGTCAAGGATAGCACCTACAAGAGGTGCGACTAACTTCTCTGGAACCAAGAAATATTGGGTACCATTAAACCAAAAATGAGAGTCCTTGTTTTGTAGGTGTGCCTTGGGACTGAGGAATAAAAAGGGGTTCAATAAGCCAAGGCACCTGAGTTCGGTAAAACCCCAATTCTGTTTTTATAACCTTGTTTGTTGATTGCTATTTCTCTCTAAAAAAATTGCTTTTTTGGTCATATCTAATTCATGTGTTAAACATCTCAAGCTGCTAAATGATCAAGGAGGAATTGCAACTTATGGGGTACATGAGTTTTCATGATTGCAAATATTATTTGCACTATTTGCATATGTTAGTCTGCTCATGCATAGACCTTCACAAGTGCATATGAAATCTGCATAGGTGATAGATAGTTACAGAAAATTCATCTGCACACTCATTTGTAGATTGAAAATCTGAAGTGCATATGTGCATATGTGCATATTGCATATGTGGTTCATCTGCATACATGTGTGTTTGCCAAAATGACTTCAAAAATTTTGCATTGCATATAGGACTGCACTGTATTCGTGATGCACCTTCATGCATGACTTAATGGTATAATAAATGGTGATATGAATAAGGACAGATTAAGCCAGTCTAGAAGCTTTCACCATGTGAGAGGTGATCTTAGGATCTAAGTTCTCCGCCCGGTACCATAGGTCAAATTGCATACAGATAAATTTAGTCAGTTATGAGCATAGTTAAATAACTCCCTGCATGGTCTTCATGTCATATATGATGGTTCAATATATTTAGTTAGGGGGAGTTCATACATTTTGTAGGATACATAAGTGCATGAAGTTGTTCATATGCATACATTCATTTCAAAATAGATTGCATGATATTCCTGTTGAAAAGTCAGAACTGATTACATGACATGCATGCATACACATAGGAGAAGTTCATGCTTTCTGCAGGTTGTTTATATGCACTAGGCTATTCACATGCATCGTAATGCCTGACCATTTTCTGCATTCATGTATGTCATTTCTTGACGTTGATATGTCAAGTTGGTTGGCTCATGCATACACTCAAGGGGAGCATTTATAGGATTTTGAAAATGGGTGTTTAAATATCTGTTTCATCACTCACTCTCTGTCTATTTCGGTTGACCAAACTGTTCACTTCGGTCAACCGATGCTCCTTGCTTCAGTCTGTGCGGATCTTTCGGCTATGAACCTTACTGATTAATACTTTGTGATGCATGTGAAGTAAAACTCAACTCAGTTCCTTGAACTCCTTGATTGAACGACAGGTCAATATACTGCTAGTCCAGGTTGACATGGTTGTTTCCATCTATTTTGAAAAATCTGTTTGATTTCAGCTGTAGTCAGGTTTCCACTCATATCTGTATTGAAATCTTTTGAGTACTTTACTTTCATGGCCTTGGAAGCTACTGTCTGTTGCTCCTGCTTTTGCTGTAAGGGAGCTTGCCTTGTTTATGTCACCAGATCAGAATTCAATTGCTGCTTGAAAGTCAATCTGTCTGATGGTCTCCTGGATATCACTTCTATTTTTCTGAGCTTATCTTTATTGTCACTCACTATAAGCTATCTTCTTGAATTTAACTGTTGCATCAATTGTTATCACTTATGCTTAGTGCTCTTAACTGCTTGATGTTCTGGCTTCCTCTGAAATTCCCTTGATTTGTTTAAGACTCATGAAGATTTCAATTTATATACCTTGTTCATAAATTTGAAAACGATCTGAAAAAGGAATCTTCTATTATAGGGAATTATAAAGGTCTGAAAGATTCATGTGGTTTAAGTCTAATGTAATCCTTGAGTTTGTATTTGAACATCTTGAAAATATCTGAGTCAATTCTTTTAAGAAACTTTAACCAGTTGATTCATGATATATCATGTAAGACCTTCTGAAATCTGAAAGTTTTAAAAACATGGCATTCTTTGGATGAGATACATGATGTAAGTATTGTATTTAAACATCTGTTTATTCTGGTTATGTCCAAAAAGGAAAAATAGTCAGAGCAATGACTTTGGTCACCAAGAAACCATCTCCAAAGGACTATATCATAAAGTGCCATAGTTATCTCTACTAAAAAAATTTATTAAAAAATCTATGAAAATAGAAGGCAGAGCAATGGCTAGGTTGCACCGAGAAACTGGGACATTCATCAAAGAAATAGAGTCAACCTATGTCATGAAGTGCCCTAGTTATCTCTATCCAATATGAAGTATGACGATTAATCATACTAAGTGCTTAGGGATACTGGCGTCTAAATAACGTGTATCCTCTAGTTACAAAGTGTGCACTAAATTCGATTGCTCTTAAAAATTTTTGTTATGAAAAATTACCGTTGCACAAAAAGAAAAAGTCTAAAAAATAATTTCAACAGAAAAATTGTTGAAACCATAGACAATATCAGGTGCATACATGGGTGTTTAACCTCAATACTACTTTTTAAAATTCCTAAAGGTGTCATTGAAATTGAATGATTAAGATGGAGGGAGGTTAAACTAGATGTTAATATGACAGCATGGTTCACTTTTATTAAATTTGATTTCAGATATGAGTACAGAAACCTTCTTGGATAAACTTTGAATACATTATATTTAAACCATGCTGATCAATAAAGGTCATTTCATAAACCTTTATAATTGAAGACTCTGAAACATCTTTAATTTTGGATTTATGGCATTGTCATCTTATTGAAAACCTTCTTGATTCATTTGATCTCTTGGGCCTTCAGTCATATCTCTAGTGCTCAGTCTTCTTTGCTGAAAACTCCTTACTTGCTCTCATTCTCTCACTGACTACATCATTTTAGATTCTGTTGAGTGGCCCTTCTACAGACTGCACTATTTCTTGAGTCATTCTCTCATTGCCTGAATTGTCCATAAATGTCCCTATGTTTTTGCTGATATCTTTTGATCATTTCTTCCACTCCAATCCATCAACATCCTCTTGGAAGAAAGGGGAAGATTAGTCTGATTTCTGTATACTCTACTTGATATACCTTCTTGGCTATCTCTGCAAAATTGTCTTGTATGTCCCTTGTCATACCCAATCCTCAATCAAATTCATCTCACATCTTCAGGTGGAGTAGGGTACATATTTTAAATTGTCTCCCTGTTTAGATTCATTTGGAAAGGGGGAGAGTCATTTATGACCCCACCATATCCATGCATGCTTCGCATTTATTTCTACTGATTTTCCCAAACTATCATTTCCTTTGTTTTGATGAAGACAAAGGGGGAGAATAGTTTGATATGAAGTCAGGTATTCTCATAGTGTTTGCCATCATCAAAAAGGGGGACATTGTTGTACCCATGTGGTTTTGATGATGTCAAACACTATAACTCATCTGTGCATGATGTCATATGTGTTGATGTTCCATTAATATGGATTGATGATGCCATGATGCCAAAAAATTGTTCATTGTGTTTTGATGATGCTTAGCATTAGCATTGATGCAATACTGTTGCTGTTGCATTTGACTGTGATACATTTGAGTATGATGATTTCACTGTTTATAGAAGATGTGTGTTAGAAACCTGCAAGAACAAGCTTTGAGGAAAAGCCAATGAGCATAAGTCATGCAGTCAGGAGATGCCTCGACGCAGGGAAGCTATTGGAAGAGAACTCAAGGGCTCGGCCTCGATGCAACAAAGCAAGTGCCATGGTTAAAGAAGAAACATGTTGATGCAGCCAAGTCATGCCTCGATGCAGCACTTGCCAAGGAGTCAAGCCTAAGAGAGTGCCTCGATGCAATGAAGCACTGTCTCGACGCAGCTGGACTGCAAGTAGCAGATTCCAACACATTGTACCGACGCAGCACAGAGGTGCATCGATGCAGCAAGGCCAACAGCCAGCATGCGCAAAGCGACATGTCGGAGCAGTTAACTACTACACCGACGCATAAAGGCATTCCTCAACGCAACTATACTACAACCTCGATGCATCGGTTCACTTTTCTTAAGAAAGAATTCTGCCTCGACGCATCTATGGCACATGCCTCGACACATCAGTTCAGAATCTCAATCTGGAAGTTTGCTAAGTGGAAGCACCAAGAGTTTTGCCTCAATGCACTGGCAGAGATAGGTCAATGCATAGGTTGTTAGCAAATCTCAGGTCGGTGCACATCAGCGTTCCTTGATCATAAAGGTCGATGCACTTGTTAAGGCAGGTCGATGCAGCAATTCATCACTGCTTGGTTAGGCCAGTGCAACTACAAGCAGCCACCTCAGATTTGTCAAGTAAGGTCAACACAACACAATGGATCGTGAATCTAAGGTCGATGTAGCAAAAGTCATTATGAAGTAAGGTCGATGCAGTTGAAGCCTTCCTGATTGCAAGGTCGGTGTAGTTGTGTTAGGACGAACACATGGCAGGCAACTTTAACACTTAAGTGACAGCAGTAAATACTTAGCAGGCAAGCACATGATCTCGAACTAAAGTAGTGATACACCTTCATACTGCCTCGACCTGACAGTCTAGTGCACCGAGGCAGTGAAGCAGTTTCAAGGCACATGATCACTTAACCTCTTCAAGTGCGATTCAAGATTTTCACTTAACACCTCATATGCAATTCTGGTATTAACATCACGTGAGACTCCTATGGCGCAAAGGGGATAAATATTATGTCTTATTATGTTTATATGTACATCCTTGATGATATAATCCTGATGTGTTATGAGAAAATGTCAGAACAGGTTTAAGAATGACTCTCGGGTCATGAAAAAGAAGTCAACCCAAGTCAAAGTCAACTCATTGTCAGGTAAGGTCAATGCACAGTCAGATCATGTAATGTTCTACCCAATCTCAGATATGTGCATATGTTAATGCTTGTACAGAAATGTTGGTGAATGTGTTAAGTCCATGCACATAGAAGGTCAATGCTAGTCTTCATATCTTGTTGGGGTGCAAGGCACGGATTCAGAGGGGGTGAATGAATCCCCGTTCAAAAACTATTGTGGAATAAAACTTTTTCCTACACTCAATGAAGTCTACTGAGACCACTGAGCTCTCTTACTTAGGAAACTGAAAATGCTGAAGATAGATAACCCAAGGAATCGCGCAGACTTAACTCACAAATTTGTTCAAGGGACGAGAAGCACTAAGAAGCATATGTTTCTATTAAGTACTCAATCGAACACTTAACAGCAATACCAAATCACGCAGGAAAGCTTCTGATATAGAATGCTCAAACAATCTGAGAAGGGGATAGAAGATATGAAAATGTACGCAAGGCAAACCACGAAGGACATGATATTTTTAGGTGGTTCGGCCAGACCACAGTCTGCCTACGTCCACCCCTCACCCCAAATCGGAGTGAGGCTTCCCTTGCAAAAGCAAGAACCGCAGACTCAGTCTACAACAGACGCTGCCTAACAGCTTGACCCAGAGGAACACACTCCTCTCTTCCTCCAACTCGGAGGGGAACCACCAGTGACTCCCAGTCACTAGCAGCTAGAGACCCAAGTCTCTCTTCCTCCAAACCGGAGGGAAACCACAAGTGACACCCAGTCACTTGCAAACCGGAGGACCAATCCTCCCTTCCTCCAAATCAGAGGGAAACCCACAAGTAGCACACCACTACTTGCAACCGGAGACTATGTCTCCCTTCTCCTGAGTCCACAGGAGGAACCCGACCTCAAACCAGAGGATCGGAAGAACAAAGAGGAAAAGCAGAAAAACAACAAAAGAAAATCAAACAGACTGAACTAAAAATAGATATAGCTCACGTAGGAGCACAATGACTCTGGATTTGATCACAAGTCAATAGATGACCAGATCTTCAATAACGTCACTGGCTGCCCAATCCCATTTCTTCTCTAAACTCTCTTGCCCTTTCTTTTTCTTCTCTCTCTCTCTTCTTCTTCTTCTGCTGGCTATCCTTTCTTTTCTTCTGGCGGCCTCTTTTTTTCAGCCCCCTTCTTCGAAGGGTTGGGTATTCTTATATAGGAGCAGAGGCTCCATGAGGATGAGGCAGAAGAACCCTATTAAAATTCCATTGGTCCACGTGTTAGGGAATAGAAGCTTCCTTTCCTCGGATCACGTGCCTATCATTTCTCCCTTTATCCACGAGCCATCCTCTTGCCTTTTCAGAGATCACGTGCCACTTCTATGAACAAAATTGTTCCCTGTAAGTAAAGTCGACAAAGCTTTTAGTAAAACACCTTATAAACATTAGTCATGATGGGTGTATAGACTCTAAATTGTAACATGCAGACATGCACAGATCTTAGGTTGCTATGAATAAGACATGCTTGGACCTTAGGTAGCATGAACACGACATGCACCGACTATATATTCACTAGGTCAAAATGTGCACCGAGTGCACATATGCACCGACCTTATGTAGTCCAAAGCATAAGTGCACAGACTCCAATAAGCCTAAGGCTAAAACTGCACCGACTGGTACAGTGATATGCACTGACTTCTACAGTGATGTGCACCGAGGTGGTCATGTTAAAACTGAAGACTTGCACCGATCGTGATGTGCACCGGCCATATGTGTTATGCCACCTAGCTATAGGAACCAGCATCGACTCTAAAAATGCCTAGGACACAAACCTGCACTGATTATGCGAGTAGCAAAAACATGCACCGACTTCAATTGCATTGCTGAAGGGATATGCACGGACTTGGATAGGCTTACTAGCATGAAGTGCACTGAGTTCATTTAGGCAATCAAAAGTTGCACTGACCTCAATAGCGTTGCTACAGGGATATGCACGGACTTGGATACGGAAGGCGAAGAGCTGCACCGACCTGAATGTGCTTGAGGGAAAAAAATGCACAGACTTGCATGAAGTGCTACAGGAACTAGCATCGACTTTGCTACCTACAAACCAAAATGTGCATGGACCTTATTATGCAAAGTGCAAGGAGTTGCATGAACCTATATATGTATGAGCATGGAATGCACCGACCCAGTCCTTGAGACACAAAATAGCACCGACCTCAAATGTTCATGAGAATAGTGAAATGCATGGACTTTTCTAACACATATGAAGACTAGCATTGACCTTCTATGTGCATGGACTTAACACATTCACCAACATTTCTGTACAAGCATTAACATATGCACAGATCTGAGATTGGGCAGAACATTACCTGATCTGACTGTGCATTGACCTTACCTTACAATGAGTTGACTTTGACTTGGGTTGACTTCCTTTTCATGACGCGAGAGTCATTCTTAAACCTGTTCTGACATTTTCTTATAACACATCAGGATTATATCATCAAAGATGTACATATAAACATAATGAGACATAATATTTGTCATCATCAAAACTCCAGAATCACAGGGGACACAACAATCTCCCCCTTTTTGATGATGGCAATATTATGAGTCATTGCAAAAGATTCACCATGATGATTATGAAATACCAGTATGAAATATGAGTGAAATATGAATGTGCATGAACATTCACCATAGAATAGCTCAGTCAAATGACAGTAAGAAATGAGCATGTCAAGCACCATGAGTGCAACATCTGACAAGAATTACAATTGATGATGCAAATGATGACTGACCAAGAGTGACAAATGACTCACAAAAGTTCTCCCCCTTTGACAACATCAAAAAAATGGAATTATCATTGACTGTTGAAGGAGAGGATATTGAAGCTATTATACAAACTGAGTGATTGTCATCTAAAACTCCCCCTGACAAAATACTCTCCTATTTGACAGAGCAGGAGGTGTGGAAAGAAATGAATGATCATTGAACCACAGGGACATGCAAGAATTCTCCCCCTTGGACGGACAGTGTGATTGGAATGAAGCACAGGGATAATTATGGACAGATAAAGCAATGACATAAAGAGGTCAACAAATAGTGATGTATGCAAACATATCAATCAATTGGGTCTGAAATAGTGGACTCCAATTTGAGATAGAAAGCATTCAGAATGAATGAGAAAGGTTTTCAATGGGATATCAATTTCATAAATCTGATTAAACATGTATTTCAGACTCTTCCATCATAGAGACTTATGAATGAATCTTTATTGACCAGCCGGGTTAGAATATGATGTATGCAAGGTTTGTCTATTTGTTTTCTGTACTCATATCTGAGATCAGTTTTTTAATAAAAGTGAACCATTCTTTCATATTGAAAGTCTTGTTTAACCTTCTTGTATCTTACTTACTTAATTTCAAAGACTCCTTTAAGGGATGCAATCAATAGTATTGAGGTTAAATAGATAAGAAAAACATTTGTTTCTGTCAGGGCTTTATAGAATTTTTTTTGCAATCAATTCAGAGTTTAGGAGCAATTAAGTTTAGTACATCCTTGTAACTAGAGGATACACGTTATTTAGACGCCAGTATCCCTAAGCACTTGGAAATACTAACTATCATACTTCATAAGAACAGAGATAGCATTTACACTTCATGACACACTGCAACTCATTTCTTTAATGAGTGAGATGTGTTTCTCAGTATGTATGCCATTACTCTGCTAGATTTTTCAATCAATTTTTAAGCAGAGTTAACTATGGCACTTCTTGACATACCTGAACTCATTTCTTTGATGAGTGAGTTGTATTTCTCAGTGACCAAAGACATTGCTCTCACTAGATTTACCCTTAGACATTTTCAGATTCTCATATGTTTACAAGCAATACATACTACGAGCATCTCAGCCAAGAAGAGTTATGAGAACAAAGTTTTCAGATTTCAGAAGAGTCTAAAAGACACAACATGAAGAAGAAATTTGTTAAAGTTTATTAAGACTAACTCATATATTTTCAAGAAAAGTTCATATGCAAACACAAGAAATACATGAAACTTCAACCGACTGAAAAACTTCAGACATTCATATTCCTATATAATAGAAGAGTCCTCTTTAAGTTGTGTTCAGATTTATGATCAGGATATGCACAGAGAAATCTTTCCGAATTTTTAGGGAAGGCCGAAACATTTTAAGGAGCAGCCAATTGAACAGATACCAATGGATAGGATGAGTGATAATGGTTGATAACAGTTGAACTAGGAAGCTGAGATGTGTGGCATTTCACATTCATCACAGGGTTTCAACAAGATAGCAGTTCAAACTGAAGATAAGAATTTCAGTCGACAGAAGTGAGCTATATAGACAGTTATGTGATGCATGGGTCAGAAGTTCAAACAAGATAGGGTCAAGTAACCATTCAAGGTTAGCAGATAAATAGTGTTTTCAGACAAGAATTCCAAGCAATTGACCATTATTGATTCGAAGCTTACAACCTCGGATGTATAATAGTGATAGTCAAGAAGGCAAGAATAGATAGTTCCAAAGAGATAGTCACTAAACAGAAGATATGAGATAGCGATGTCGACACTTGCAATCAGGACAAATGAGAAGTGCAGCAGCGTGTGTCAATCATTTAGAGGGTATGAGAATTGATTTAGCATTAGTGAGCTGAGAACAGAACTGACAGATGATCAAAGTCTAGAAAAGAATTCAGACATACCAGCTTAGAACTGTACTGACAGTAAATGTTACTCAAATTGGAAGAATGAAGTGCAAGGTAAGCTAATAAGCTAATCACAACCAAGACAGTGTATTAAGTGAAGCTCCCCCTCAGCAAAAGCAGGAGAAGAAATGAAGACAAGTGAGACAAACTCATGTCAATATTTTGCTCCCCCTGAATGCATGCACGCAATTAATCTTTTTGGAATTTTCAATATGTATGTTATGCAATAAAATTTGAAACCAGTATATGCATTTAAGAACAGGTATGCATATGCTTTGAATCCCCCTAACTAAATGCATTGAATCATCAAGAATGACCTCAAAGATCCAAATTTTAAACGTTCAAGTCAGGGAATACAGTTCCAATTCAATCCAATCAGATGTTCAATAAATTCTTCAACAGATGAGCAATCTCTGTCACGCCCCGACGCGGAATATCGGGACGTACAGTCGGGAACGAGCTGGCAAGAGAGAGATCTATCTAAAATAATACACAATGCTACAAGATGGAAATACTAAATGATCATTAACCAACCACAACTGATACAATAACCTCAAATTCAACTTAATACAACTGGAATTACAACCACTAAAACTCAATAACATAACTGAAACTAAATTCTCTCCAAAACACAACTAAAAGTAAGATAACACACTACTAACACACTAGAACTGATACACTCATGACATCACTCCTGCCCTTCCCCGTTGGTAAGCACGTCACCTGAGAAGCCTGGAAAGGGGGGAAAACACAACTATGAGCTGACGCTCAGTAGGAAATAACAGGCAATTTACGTGATTAACAAGTTAATTACATTTTCATATGCAATACTAAGAAAGAAATAAATGACGATAACGATATAATGAAACAACGTAATAACAAGATCTTGCAAGGTCAAGAAATATGTGATGTCAAGAATTAACAAGATAACAAGTACAAGAATTTACAACAGGAGATATAACAAGAGAAAGTAGTAAAGAATTGGCCACAAGTAAGTAATATCAATTCATTCGCGATCAAGTAACAAGTAACAAGTAACAAGAGATGTTTGTCATAGACGCAACAAGCAAGCAAGTATTTCGGTGTAATGCCCCACCATGTCATTAGCATCCCATGGGCTCAGTAATTTTTCGGGCGCTCTCCCCAGGACCAGACTGGGCCCTTATGATGCGATGGCATTTATTTTTATGGGCCCAAAGTCCCACACGTCCAGACATTCAGTCAATTTTAATGGCCAATTAATCAGAGGAATTTCTGTCAAGAGTATGTGTTTTTAAGGACTAACATGTCCTTGGATTCCAAACAAAAACTCGGTTGATACGGTCACCTCGATGCCGCTTTACAAGAACTGGACCAAAACTCGGTCCATGGGGTCAAGAAAGAACGGCTGACAATATACCGTTCAAGTGTGTAAGTAATCCATTCTACTGGAGTAATAGGGACTAAAACAGCAACTTAATAATCAATTTAATCCTAATTACCAAGTTAATATATCAAGGATTATCCATTATCATTTGCATTAAACCAATTTGCCAAAGGATGATTCAAGATGATAAGGTAAAGGAACAAGCTCGTACAGGAATGAAATAGCATGCATTAACAGAGATTTAGTTTCACCATTAACCACTAATTATGTGGGTTTCTATTTAACTATTGTATGAAGATGATAAATGGCATGTTTTTACACTACGTTTGCATGTAGGGACCAAAGTTAATTGAAATCAAAGGGGTACATGAATAGGTTACTAGTTCTTCAAGAATATACTTTTCAATTGGTCTAAGTTAAATGGGTCGATCCCCTAATGATCCGGATCGATCCTCGGGTCGAAGAAAGATAAAAACTGGGTTTCTGGTACACGGGTCGACCCCTGGGGTCGACCCCTGTAAAAATGGGGTCTGCCAGTGAGATGGGTCGACCCCAGGGGTCGACCCCCACACTCTGGCTGTATGGGTCGACCCCAGGGGTCGACCCTTGCTGGGTGCTGGATGGGTCGACCCTCGGGCCTGCCAGGGCTCCCAGAAAACGGGTCGACCCCTGCAAGAACAAAAACGGTTTTAACCTCCGGAAAACGTATGAACTCACCCAATTGAGGTCCAATTGAGTTGGGATCTTAACCACATGATCTAGGGTTATTAATATACATACTAGGGTCATAAAACAAGCAATTTGAAACACTAATTTCAACAGAAATCAATTAAATCTTAACCTATTCTATGATGCACACATGAAAACCTAGATATTGACATGCTTCTACTAAATCGTGAAATTCTCTCAATATACATAACGAAATTTGGGGATTCATATGTCAAAAGAAAGCTAACTTGATTTTTAATCCAACCATATATGATAAGCTATATGTGGATCAAGTTATCTAACTCAAAAGCAGCCCGCAATCAAGCTCTAACTCAAAGGGTCACAATATAAATCAAGTTCTAGACATGCTCTCACTAAAAATCGAAATTCTCCAAGCATGCTCAATGAAAATTGGGGCTTTCTACGTTAAATGAAAGCTAACAACATGCTGATTACATCATATAAATTAATTATAGTTTGGCCTGTTAAACCTACCTCAATCAAAGAGAGAACTTAAAACCTAGAATGAAGAACGAACTGGATCACCCTTCACAAAACCCACGATAGCTCTCTAGATACCTGATAAAAATTAGGGCTTTCAGTCCCACTAGATAGATCTCGTCGAGAGGAACAAAATCATATATTCATGATCGAATTTTAGTTGAGAATTCCTACCTCAATTGAAGAAACAAAGAAGGAAGAAGGAAGCCGACGGCCTGCCGACACACCTCCACAAATCGAGCAAGATCTTCCTAGATCTGAAACTTCAGTGAACCCCACAGCCACCAAAAGAAACTAGACTCGAAGATCTTTCTATCTATAGCTCACACAGCTTCTGGAGAGTTCTGAGCTGTGAGAAATCGACGGAACAAGAGACGTGTTAAAAACAACGCCGAAATGGTTGACTCAACCAAACTCGGCCGGCTGCGCCTCCTAGGGTTAGGTTTGTGTCGAATTGATTGAGGGCTATTAATCCTTAGCTCATGGCCATTCATTTGCCACTGATTTGAGCTAATTTGGTCGAGTATTAAGCCCGAATTTTGCGTTTTAAACTAAGGTTAGGTAAGGGTTAAAAAATGTACACTTTTGGGCTTAATCTCTAATTAGATCTAACCACGGATTTTTAAATGGCTTAATGACAGAAGACAAAGTTATTATCTACATCGACCTTAACCTGTTTACTATTTTATGGATTTTTATAAGGAAGTCGGATTTTCACTTATACTATTTCTAACGAATTAAATATTAATAAATCTGAAATTCAATTATTAATTTAATAAGAATTCAATTCTTAATTAATAAAAGTTTAATAAATATATTGGGCTCAATTAAATAATTCGGGGTCTTACAATCTCATTCAGAAGATTTTCAGGCATCATTTATTTCAATGACAATCTACTCGATAGATGTATATATATGAACATTTCATGCACAACACAACATGCAAGCATCTAATTCAGTCAATTCAGTTTTTCAGAAGTTCAATTTTATGTTATCATTCCAATATTTAGATAGATATTTTAGCATGTGCAATGAAAGACATGAAACTTCACAGTGTGCAAATGATGACAGATATGCACGAACACATCAAACATGATATGCATTTTACTCAAATAACCAAACCTGTGAGCATACGGAAATGGGGTTTTACCATAATCAGGTGCCTTGGTTTATTAACCCCCTTTTTATTCTTCAGCTTCCACGGCACACCGACAAAACACAGATCTCATTTTGTGTTTCTAGGTACCGAAGACTTCTTGGGTCCTACATTGTTAGTAGCACCTCTAATGGGTGCCTTCCACATCCTTTGGGCTTTCACATCATCAAAAATCATGAGAGAACAACTATTCATGGAATGCCCAACTTGCTCGCAGTAATGACATGAGACAGTAGGTTTTAAATTTCTTTTATGCACATTAGCATTATCATGAAATTTTTTCTTTTTATTTCTACCAAGCACATTCTCCCTAGCAGGGTATCTAGCATTTTTGAAATTCACATTCCTACCCTGGACATGCCAAAAGTCCTTGACTGTATGGCCATGCTTCCCATAGTGAGAGCAAACAGAAGAGTTTCTCCTATGAGAGCCTAACAAGCATTCAGTAGCCTTGTGACCAGGCTTGTTACAGTTGAAGCAAGTGATGTGCTGGTTCACTGAAACAGATTTGTTCTTATTGAAACCATGTTGGTTTGTAGAGAATTTAGCATGATATGATTGTGAATTTTTCTTATCTCTTGCAAACCAGCATTGTGCAATCGTGTGTCCTAATTTACCACAGTGAAGACATTCAGTTTTCCTTTTCTGAAATGAGAGATCTTCATCGTGAGATTTCTTGGCATGCATTATGCTGGCGTTCAGATCATCCTCTTCCATCAATTTACATTCATGCATCAAATGACCGAATCTATGACAGTAATGGCATGAAGTTTTCTTTTTGTATGCATCTGTATATGTGGATGATTTATGGGCAACATGCAAGGAGGTGGCAGAACAATTTTTGTTCTTATGTTTTCTAGCTGGTTTCAAAGACTTGTGAGCATTAAATTGGAGAACAGGTGAGTTCGGTGAACTGTGAGAACCAAGACTGGACACAAAAGATGTTTGTATTTTGTTTTCAAAACTCTTTTTCTTTGCAGGGTTATAGCCCAACCCCTCCTTATGAAAGTTAACCTTAACTCCTAGCAGTTTAATTAGGTTTTCTTGCGCGTCAACAAATTTAGATAAAGCGTTTTTCAAATCCTTAATTTCATTTTCCAGAGCAACAATAAGTAATTCAGAATTGGCATTTTCTTCATCACTACTTGCAAGTCTTTCACTTAAGGAAGCATTGATAGTTTTAACATTTTCAATTTTAGATTTAAGCCTGTCCAATTCTTCTGAGCTGTCCGACACCACGCACTTACCCTTTTCAAGGACCAGCAATTTATCTGACATGGTGGTGTTTAAGTGTTTTAAATTCTCAATATCTTTCTTAAGCTTATCATTTTGCACTAATTCATTTATTAAAAATTGATCTTCTAAATTGACCTCATGCGACCTTCTGGTTTCAATTTCTTCTATATCGTTTTGAAGTTTTTCATTATTTCTTTGCAACTCCCTGTTTACAGACGTAATTGCATCAAATTTCTCAGCAAGTAGGTTCTTCCCTTGTTTGAGTTTCTCACATTTTCCATCATTCTCAATGACATATTTTCTAAGAGACTCATTTTCAGATTTAAGTTTATTCAGTTCTGAGTTAGCAAGTTCAAGATCTTCTAGAGATTTTTTATTCTGAACAGGATCATTAGCATAGAAATGATTATCACTAGCTGAGCTAAACTTCTCTTCTAGATCAGAGATCTCATTTGCAAGTTCTTGATTTTCAATTTTTAATAATTCAATTTATTTCTTAAGCATTTGGATATCAGACAAGCAAGCATCATGGGATTGTTTCAACTCCAGACATTTGTCACAAGAAGAATTTGTACTATTCAATCCAGTCCCCTTTTTCAACTTTTTATATTATTTTCTTAACTTCTCATGTGACTCTAATAAGTCAGCATATGCATCCTCCCAGTCATTTATAGAAAAGTTATCAAAAGGGTTTACCTCATCATCGTCCTCTTCTTCATTTTGGCTGTCACTTTGATTACTTCCGTTAGCCATCATGCAGATGTCCTCATTTCTTCTGTGAGCTAGCTTCAGCTTATCCAGAATGTCCTTAGCGGACCTGTAGTCATGAAAGCAAGCATGTAGGGCCTTGTCAGTAGCTATTTTTATTAGAATGAAAACTTTCTGATTTTCTCCAAGCTTTGATCTGTGACTGTTAGTACATTTGGACTCTTTCTTTGGTAATATGTGAGGACCGTGTGAAATTAATTTCCACATATAAGGATTAATCAATTTTACATAATTATGCAGACTACTAAGCCACGAATTAAACTTATACCCATTGAAAGCTGGTGGATGAGCCATGGTGATCAGTTCAAGAGTAATCCTCGCGATAGACTAAGCACAAATAGAAATGCACCTAAAACAGGATAGCAGGATCCTCTGCAGATCGTTGGATCTGATGAATCAGAGACCCGCTCTGATACCAATTGTTGGGGTGCAAGGCATGGATTCAGAGGGGGGGGTGAATGAATCTCCGTTCAAAAACTATTGCGGAATAAACCTTTTGCCAACACTCAATGAAGTCTACTAAGACCACCGAGCAATCTTACTCAAGAAACTGAAAATGCTGAAGATAGATAACCCAAGGAATCGCGCAGACTCAACTCACAAATTCGCTCAAGGGACGAGAAGCACTAAGAAGCATATGTTTCTATTAAGCACTCAGTCGAACACTTAACAGCAATACCAAATCACGCAGGAAAGCTTCTGATAGAGAACGCTCAAACAACCTAAGAAGGGGGATAGAAGATATGGAAATGTACGCAAGGCAAACCACGATGGACAAGATATTTTTAGGTGGTTCGGCCAGACCACAGTCTACCTACGTCCACCCCTCACCCCAAATCGGAGTGAGACTTCCCTTGCAAAAGCAAGAACCGCAGACTCAATTTGCAATTGACGCTGCCTAACAACTTGACCCAGAGGAACACACTCCTCTCTTCCTCCAACCCGGAGGGGAACCACCAGTGACTCCCAGTCACTAGCAGCCAGAGACCCAAGTCTCTCTTCCTCCAAACCAAAGGGAAACCACAAGTGACACCCAGTCACTTGCAAATCGGAGGACCAATCCTCCCTTCCTCCAAACCGGAGAGAAACCCACAAGTGGCACACCACTACTTGCAACCGGAGACTACGTCTCCCTTCTCCTGAGTCCACAGGAGGAACTCGAACTCAAACCAGAGGATCGGAAGAACAAACAAGAAAAGCAGAAAAATAACAAAAGAAAATCAAATAAACTGAACTAAAAATAGATATAGCTCACGCAGGAGCACAGTGACCCTGGATTTGATCCACAAGTCAATCGATGACCATATCTTCAATAACGTGACTGGCTGCCCAATCCCCTTTCTTCTCTGAACTCTCTTTCCCTTTCTTTTTCTTCTCTCTCTCTCTTCTTCTTCATCTACTGGCTCTCCTTTCTTTTCTTCTGGCGGCCTCTTTTTTTCAACCCCCTTCTTCGAAGGGTTGGGTATTCTTATATAGGAGTAGAGGCTCCGTAAGGATGAGGCAGAAGAACCCTATTGAAATTCCATTGGTCCACGTGTTAGGGAATAGAAGCTTCCTTTCCTCGAATCACGTACCTATCATTTCTCCCTTTATTCAGAGATCATGTGCCTCTTCTGTGAATGAAATTGTTCCTTGTAAGTAAAGTCAACAAATCTTTTAGTAAAACACCTTATAAACATTAGTCATGATGGGTGTATAGACTCTAAATTGTAACATGCAGACATGCACAGACCTTAGGTTGCTATGAATAAGACATGCTTGGACCTTAGGTAGCATGAACACGACATGCACCGACTATATATTCACTAGGTCAAAACATGCACCGACTGCACATATGCATTGACCTTATGTAGTCCAAAGCATAAGTGCACAGACTCCAATAAGCCTAAGGCTAAAACTGCACCGACTAGTATAGTGATATGCACTGACTTCTACAGTGATGTGCACCGAGGTGGTCATGTTAAAACTGAAGACTTGCACCGACCGTGATGTGCACCGGCCATATGTGTTATGCCACCTAGCTACAGTAACCATCATCGACTCTAAAAATGCCTAGGACACAAACCTGCACCGATTATGTGAGTAGCAAAAACATGCACCGACTTCAATTGCACTGCTATAGGGATATGCACGGACTTGGATAGGCTTGCTAGCATGAAGTGCACCGAGTTCATTTAGGCAATCAAGAGTTGCACTGACCTCAATAGCGTTGCTACAGGGATATGCACAGACTTGGATATGGAAGGTGAAGAGGTGCACCGACCTGAATGTGCTTGAGGGAAAAACATGCACAGACTTGCATGAAGTGCTACAGAAACTTGCACCGATTTTGCTACCTACAAACCAAAATGTGCGTGGACCTTATTATGCAAAGTGCAAGGAGTTGCACGGACCTATATATGTATGAACATGGAATGCACCGACCCAGTCCTTGAGACACAAAATAGCCCCGACCTCAAATGTTCATGAGAATAGGGAAATGCATGGACTTTTCTAACACATATGAAGACTAGCATTGACCTTCTATATGCATGGACTTAACACATTCACCAACATTTCTGTACAAGCATTAACATATGCACAGATCTGAGATTGGGCAGAACATTACCTGATCTGACTGTGCATTGACCTTACCTGACAATGAATTGACTTCCTCTTGGGTTGACTTCCTTTTCATGACCCGAGAGTCATTCTTAAACATGTTCTGACATTTTCTTATAACACATCAGGATTATATCACCAAGGATGTACATATAAACATAATGAGACATAATATTTGTCATCATCAAAACTCCAGAACCACATGGGACACAACAATCTCCCCCTTTTTGATGATGGTAATATTATGAGTCATTGCAAAAGATTCACCATGATGATTATGAAATACCAGTTTGAAATATGAGTGAAATATGAATGTGCATGAACATTCACCATAGAATAGCTCAGTCAAAAGACAGTCAGAAATGAGCATGTCAAGCACCATGAGTGCAACATCTGACAAGAATTACAATTGATGATGCAAATGATGACTAACCAAGAGTGAAAAATGACTCACAAAAGTTCTCCCCCTTTGACAACATCAAAAAAATGGAATTATCATTGACTATTGAAGGAGAGGATATTGAAGCTATTATACAAACTGAGTGATTGTCATCTAAAACTTCCCCTGACAAGATACTCTCTTGTTTGACAGAGCAGAAGGTGTGGAAAGAAATGAATGATCAGTGAACCACAGGGACATGCAAGAATTCTCCCCCTTGGACGGACAGTGTGATTGGAATGAAGCATAGGGATAATTATAGACAGATAAAGCAATGACATAAAGAGGTCAACAAATAGTGCTGTATGCAAACATATCAATAATTAGGTCTGAAATAGTGGAGTCCAATTTGAGAAAGAAAGCATTCAGAATAAATGAGAGAGGTTTTCAATGGGATATCAATTTCATAAATCTAATTTAACAGGTATTTCAGACTCTTCCATCATAGAGACTTATGAATGAATCTTTATTGACCAGCCGGGTTAGAATATGATGTATGCAAGGTTTGTCTATTTGTTTTCTGTACTCGTATCTGAGATCAGTTTTTTAATAAAAGTGAACCATTCTTTCATATTGAAAGTCTTGTTTAACCTTCTTATATCTTACTTACTTAATTTCAAAGACTTCTTTAAGAGATGCAATCAATAGTATTGGGGTTAAACACATAAGAAAAACATTTGTTTCTGTCAGGGTTTTATAGAATTTCTTTTGCAATCAATTCAGAGTTTAGGAGCAATTAAGTTTAGTACATCCTTGTAACTAGAGGATACACGTTGTTTAGACGCCAGTATCCATACGCACTAGGAAGGACTAATTGTCATGCTTCATAAGAACAGAGATAGTGTAACGACCCGAGAATCCGATTATCGGGAAGACCCGATAACCCGAGACTCGCACCGCCACCCACGAGTCCGAAGACTCGGAAGGGTTAGAAGGATGGTGTGGAAACTACACAAGTATCATAAATAATTGTAGAAATTAAACAGTTATATAAATAAGCAGGAAATGAATTAACATTTTACATGGTTCACAAGATAATAATAAAATAACAACAGTAGTCCACAACTAGTACAGAGACAAGAAAAGAAAGTACAGCTACACGGGGCATATCCCGGCTCTGACCTCTGGCACTAACGCTGGGCACCTGAACCGCGCTGAGCCTCAGACGAACTCCCCTGAAGCCTCGTCTCGCCTGAAACACGGTGAAAACACGCAGGTAATGAGTCTCGGAACAAGACTCAGTAGGGGTCACTCGAACCCTACCTCGCACACGGAGAAATCGCTACGCTAGCAGTAAGCGAGTCCCTCAAAAAGGAAGCCCTGCCACTATAAAACACCGATCTCATGGCACGTAAGCCGACACACGCACCACGGCGGGAAGATCGAAATGCAACGGTCAACACGATGAAACCCGAAGGTCGAAGCCGCGACGACTAATAGCCTGACACTCCCGACTCGATAGGAGTACCTCCCACTAGAAGCACAGTCGGTAGCGTCCCCTGACGACTTACACCGCACCGCAGGTGAACTGCATGACGTGGTAGCGCCTACCAGAGGCACGGACACCGAACAAGTAGCACAACCAAGTGACTAGCTGGGGTCACGCTCGTCAGCGCGGGTCCAACTGCCCCCAACCACGTGTGCACACACAGACCATGCGTCCTAGGTCTGGCCCTCTGACTTGTTTTCCCCCGTAGCCGGACTCTAGCTAACGACGAGGGGCCCGATGAAAACCAGTCTAAAAAACCGTCCTCAGGGTAGCCTCTCCACCACTCCCTGGTGGGACCATACGCGTGTAAGAAGGCTACGACTAGTGGAGGGTCACCAACGGAGTAGACTCTCAAGTCAACGGAAAACCACGTCCGTATCTGACGACGTACGGGGACCCCCCACGTACCGGCACCATCGCACGGCGACCACGGTCGGAACAGGAACTGGGTTGCAAACCACCCGGGACAACCCAGTGCCTGACGGTCTACCCTAGACGCGTCACAGGACTCTGACGGTCTAGGCGGGACAGTCACAGACGCCTGATGGTCTAGGCTGGACCGTCACAGGACCTTGACGGTCCAACGCAGGCCGTCACACTCCCAGTGTAAAACGGAGTGTAACGCACCCGCCCTGGTGCGTTACAGACTGTGACGCGCCTATGCAGGTGCGTCACAAGGAAAAACAAGGGCAAGCTGTGACGCATACCACTCGGTGCGTCACAGCATGTGACGGTCCATTCTTGGAGCGTCACACACATGTAACGGTCCAGCCCTGGAGCGTCACACGGCCTGGGGGTTGAATAGCTTCTGACGCACCCACGCTGGGCCGTCACAAGGCTGTGACGGGCCAGTCCTAGTGCGTCACACGCCTTGACCCCCAACGGTCAAACCAACGGTCGGATGCCAACGGTTGGGACGCTCTGACGGCCCAACCCAGGCGCGTCACACGCCTGTGGCGATCTATCGTGGGACCGTCATAGTCCCTGACCCCCAACTGGCTAAACAAGGGCTGTGATGCACCCACCTAGGCGTGTCACAGAGTGTGATGGTCACTGGAAGGACTGTCACACTCGCCCGACGGTGAAACGGCGGTAAAAGCCAAAAAAAACCCAACCACGCCCCCATGTCTCCACCGGAGAGGGGGAAATCAAAGGGGAAGATCCCTGGGGACCCCTAGCATGATACTAGGCCACCAAAACGTGAAATCACGGGCTAATCTATAGATCAGGTGAGCTCTCCCCAAATCATGAAAAACCCCAAACCCCCTTAATCAAGCCCCTCTCGGCCTCCCCTCGGCCTATAAACCACGGAAATGTACAGCGGGGACCTAGGGAACGTCACCCTACCTCAATGGAGCGAATGCTCCGCCGAATCATTATCGAGATCGCAAAGAACGCTTTGAAAACCCTCGTCCCTTCACGGTTCCCCACAAGTTTTACGCCGCCACGATCACCTCGTCGTCGCCCACGTCGTCATGCCGTCGCCTCGCACCGTCTACAGCCGGAAGGGGACGTCGCCACGGCCGAACGAGAGAGAACGAGAGAGGGAGGGGCGGTGGTCACGGTGGGGAGAAGAGAAGGAAGAAGAAGAAGAAGAAGAGAGTGAGGGGAGAGAGAGAAAAGAGAGTATTTATAGAAAATCCAGAAATTCCGAAAAATACTGAAAAATAGAAAATTACGTTTCTGCGATCCTCGGAACGCACCGATCGCAACAGTACCACTCGTGCCTAGGGGAACGACCCGGTTCACCCGCAGCGAGGTTCCGAAGGAATTACCAAAACCCACACCGAAAATCAGAAAACACACGCGGAAAAAGCCGCAGAACGCTTTTGGGCCTCCGAAACAACTCCGGATCGCACCAATCCGAACACGAAAGATGTCCGAAACAAAATTTCGGTCATAACGAAGCCGGACACTCCGAGAAACCAGATCTGGGACCCACGAAGAAGGATCTGAAAGGTCGGGGATATTACAGATAGCATTTACACTTCATGACACACTGCAACTCATTTCTTTGATGAGTGAGATGTGTTTCTCAGTGTGCATGCCATTACTCCGCCAGATTTTTTAATCAATTTTTAAGCAGAGTTAACTATGGCACTTCATGACATACCTCAACTCATTTCTTTGATGAGTGAGTTGTATTTCTCAGTGACCAAAGACATTGTTCTCACTAGATTTACCCTTAGACATTTTTAGATTCTCATATGTTTACAAGCAATACATACTTCGAGCATCTCAGCCAAGAAGAGTTATGAGAACAAAGTTTTCAGATTTCAGAAGAGTCTAAAAGACACAACATGAAGAAGAAATTGGTTAAAGTTTATTAAGACTAACTCAGATATTTTCAAGAAAAGTTCATATGCAAACACAAGAAATACATGAAACTTCAACCGGCTAAAAAACTTCAGACATTCATATTACTATATAATAGAAGATTCCTCTTTAAGTTGTTTTCAGATTTATGATGAGGATATGCACAGAGAAATCTTTCTGAATTTTTAGGGAAGGCCAAAACATTTTAAGGAGCAGCCAATTCAACAGATACCAATGAATAGGATGAGTGATAATGGTTGATAACAGTTGAACCAGGAAGCTGAGATGTATGGCATTTCACATTCATCACAGGGTTTCAAATAAGATAGCAGTTCAAACTGAAGATAAGAATTTCAGTCGACAGAAGTGAGCTATATAGACAGTTATGTAATGCATGGGTCAGAAGTTCAAACAAGATAGGGTCAAGTAACCATTCAAGGTTAGCAAATAAATAGTGTTTTCAGACAAGAATTCCAAGCAATTGACCATTATTGATTCGAAGCTTACAACCTCGGATGTATAATAGTGATAGTCAAGAAGGCAAGAATAGATAGTTCCAAAGAGATAGTCACTAAACAGAAGATATGAGATAGCGATGTCGACACTTCCAATCAGGACAAATGAGAAGTGCAGCAGCTTGTGTCAATCATTTAGAGGGTATGAGAATTGATTTAGCATTAGTGAGCTAAGAACAGTACTGTCAGATGATCAAAGTCCATAAAAGAATTCAGACATACCAGCTTAGAACTTTACTGACAGTAAATGTTACTCAAATTGGAAGAATGAAGTGCAAGGTAAGCTAATAAGCTAATCACAACCAAGACAGTGTATTAAGTGAAGCTCCCCCTTAGCAAAAGCAGGAGAAGAAATGAAGACAAGTGAGACAAACTCATGTCAATATTTTGCGCCCCCTGAATGCATGCACGCAACTAATCTTTTTGGAATTTTTAATATGTATGTTATGCAATAAAATTTGAAACCAGTATATGCATTTAAGAACATGTATGCATATGCTTTGACTCCCCCTAACTAAATGCATTGAATCATCAAGAATGACCTCAAAGATCCAAATTGTAAACGTTCAAGTCAGGGAATGCAGTTCCAATTCAGTCCAATCAGATGTTCAATAAATTCTTCAACAGATGAGCAATCTCATTCAGAAGATTTTCAGGCAT
Source organism: Amorphophallus konjac (assembly GCA_022559845.1). Classification (NCBI taxonomy): domain Eukaryota; kingdom Viridiplantae; phylum Streptophyta; class Magnoliopsida; order Alismatales; family Araceae; genus Amorphophallus; species Amorphophallus konjac. The sequence goes on along the minus strand of JAHNEJ010002413.1, from coordinate 48,387 downwards.
CATTTATTTCAATGACAATCTACTCGATAGATGTATATATATGAACATTTCATGCACAACACAACATGCAAGCATCTAATTCAGTCAATTCAATTTTTCAGAAGTGCAATTTTTTGTTATCATTCCAATATTTAGACAGATATTTCAGCATGTGCATTAAAAGACATGAAACTTCACTGTGTGCAAATGATGACAGATATGCACGAACACATCAAACACGATATGCATTTTACTCAAATAACCAAACCTGTGAGCAAACGGAAATGGGGTTTTACCACAATCAGGTGCCTTGGTTTATTAACCCACTTTTTATTCTTTAGCTTCCAAGGCACACCTGCAAAACACATATCTCATTTTGTGTTTCTAGGTACCGAAGACTTCTTGGGTCCTACATTGTTAGTAGCACCTCTAATGGGTGCCTTCCACATCCTTTGGGCTTTCACATCATCAAAAATCATTAGAGAACAACTATTCATGGAATGCCCAACTTGCCCGCAGTAATGACATGAGACAGTAGGTTTTAAATTTCTTTTCTGCACATTAGCATTATCATGGAAATTTTTCTTTTTATTTCTACCAAGCACATTCTCCCTAGCAGCGTATCTAGCATATTTGAAATTCACATTCCTACCCTGGACATGCCAACAGTCCTTGACTGTATGGCCATGCTTCCCACAGTGAGAGCAAACAGAAGAGTTTCTCCTATGAGAGCCTTATAAGCATTCAGTAGCCTTGTGACCAGGCTTGTTACTGTTGAAGCAAGTGATGTGATGGTTCACTAAAACAGATTTGTTCTTAATGAAACCATGTTGGTTTGTAGAGAATTTAGCATGATTTGATTGTGAATTTTTCTTATCTCTTGCAAACTAGTATTGTGCAATCGTGTGTCCTAAATTACCACAGTGAAGGCATTCAGTTTTCCTTTTCTGAAATGGGGGATCTTCATCATGCGATATCTTGGCATGCATTATGCTGGCATTCATATCATCCTCTTCCATCAATTTACATTCATGCATCAAATGACCGAATCTATGACAGTAATGGCATGAAGTTTTCTTTTTGTATGCATGTGTATATGTGGATGATTTATGGGCAACATGCAAGGAGGTGGCAGAACAATTTTTGTTCTTTTGTTTTCCAGCTGGTTTCAAAGACTTCTGAGCATTAAACTGGAGAACAGGTGAGTACGGTGAATTGTGAGAACCAAGACTGGACACAAAAGATGTTTGTATTTTGTTTTCAAAACTCTTTTTCTTTGCAGGGTTATAGCCCAACCCCTCCTTATGAAAGTTAACCTTAACTCCTAGCAATTTAATTAGGTTTTCTTGCGCGTCAACAAATTTAGATAAAGCGTTTTTCAAATCCTTAATTTCATTTTCCAGAGCAACAATAAGTAATTCAGAATTAGCATTTTCTTCATCACTACTTGCAAGTCTTTCACTTAAGGAAGCATTGATAGTTTTAACATTTTCAATTTTAGATTTAAGCCTGTCCAATTCTTCTGAGCTGTCCGACACCACGCACTTACCCTTTTCAAGGACCAGCAATTTATCTGACATGGTGGTGTTTAAGTGTTTTAAATTCTCAATATCTTTCTTAAGCTTATCATTTTGCACTAATTCATTTATTAAAAATTGATCTTCTAAATTGACCTCATGCGACCTTCTGGTTTCAATTTCTTCTATATCGTTTTGAAGTTTTTCATTATTTCTTTGCAACTCCCTGTTTACAGACGTAATTGCATCAAATTTCTCAGCAAGTAGGTTCTTCCCTTGTTTGAGTTTCTCACATTTTCCTTCATTCTCAATGACATATTTTCTAAGAGACTCATTTTCAGATTTAAGTTTATTCAGTTCTGAGTTAGCAAGTTCAAGATCTTCTAGAGATTTTTTATTCTGAACAGGATCATTAGCATAGAAATGATTATCACTAGCTGAGCTAAACTTCTCTTCTAGATCAGAGATCTCATTTGCAAGTTCTTGATTTTCAATTTTTAATAATTCAATTTATTTCTTAAGCATTTGGATATCAGACAAGCAAGCATCATGGGATTGTTTCAACTCCAGACATTTGTCACAAGAAGAATTTGTACTATCCAATCCAGTCCCCTTTTTCAACTTTTTATATTATTTTCTTAACTTCTCATGTGACTCTAATAAGTCAGCATATGCATCCTCCCAGTCATTTATAGAAAAGTTATCAAAAGGGTTTACCTCATCATCGTCCTCTTCTTCATTTTGGCTGTCACTTTGATTACTTCCGTTAGCCATCATGCAGATGTCCTCATTTCTTCTGTGAGCTAGCTTCAGCTTATCCAGAATGTCCTTAGCGGACCTGTAGTCATGAAAGCAAGCATGTAGGGCCTTGTCAGTAGCTATTTTTATTAGAATGAAAACTTTCTGATTTTCTCCAAGCTTTGATCTGTGACTGTTAGTACATTTGGACTCTTTCTTTGGTAATATGTGAGGACCGTGTGAAATTAATTTCCACATATAAGGATTAATCAATTTTACATAATTATGCAGACTACTAAGCCACGAATTAAACTTATACCCATTGAAAGCTGGTGGATGAGCCATGGTGATCAGTTCAAGAGTAATCCTCGCGATAGACTGAGCACAAATAGAAATGCACCTAAAATAGGATAGCAGGATCCTCTGCAGATCGTTGGATCTGATGAATCAGAGACCCGCTCTGATACCAATTGTTGGGGTGCAAGGCATGGATTCAGAGGGGGGGGTGAATGAATCTCCGTTCAAAAACTATTGCGGAATAAACCTTTTGCCAACACTCAATGAAGTCTACTAAGACCACCGAGCAATCTTACTCAAGAAACTGAAAATGCTGAAGATAGATAACCCAAGGAATCGCGCAGACTCAACTCACAAATTCGCTCAAGGGACGAGAAGCACTAAGAAGCATATGTTTCTATTAAGCACTCAGTCGAACACTTAACAGCAATACCAAATCACGCAGGAAAGCTTCTGATAGAGAACGCTCAAACAACCTAAGAAGGGGGATAGAAGATATGGAAATGTACGCAAGGCAAACCACGATGGACAAGATATTTTTAGGTGGTTCGGCCAGACCACAGTCTACCTACGTCCACCCCTCACCCCAAATCGGAGTGAGACTTCCCTTGCAAAAGCAAGAACCGCAGACTCAATTTGCAATTGATGCTGCCTAACAACTTGACCCAGAGGAACACACTCCTCTCTTCCTCCAACCCGGAGGGGAACCACCAGTGACTCCCAGTCACTAGCAGCCAGAGACCCAAGTCTCTCTTCCTCCAAACCAAAGGGAAACCACAAGTGACACCCAGTCACTTGCAAATCGGAGGACCAATCCTCCCTTCCTCCAAACCGGAGAGAAACCCACAAGTGGCACACCACTACTTGCAACCGGAGACTACGTCTCCCTTCTCCTGAGTCCACAGGAGGAACTCGAACTCAAACCAGAGGATCGGAAGAACAAACAAGAAAAGCAGAAAAATAACAAAAGAAAATCAAATAGACTGAACTAAAAATAGATATAGCTCACGCAGGAGCACAGTGACCCTGGATTTGATCCACAAGTCAATCGATGACCATATCTTCAATAACGTGACTGGCTGCCCAATCCCCTTTCTTCTCTGAACTCTCTTTCCCTTTCTTTTTCTTCTCTCTCTCTCTTCTTCTTCATCTACTGGCTCTCCTTTCTTTTCTTCTGGCGGCCTCTTTTTTTCAGCCCCCTTCTTCGAAGGGTTGGGTATTCTTATATAGGAGTAGAGGCTCCGTAAGGATGAGGCAGAAGAACCCTATTGAAATTCCATTGGTCCACGTGTTAGGGAATAGAAGCTTCCTTTCCTCGAATCACGTACCTATCATTTCTCCCTTTATTCAGAGATCATGTGCCTCTTCTGTGAATGAAATTGTTCCTTGTAAGTAAAGTCAACAAATCTTTTAGTAAAACACCTTATAAACATTAGTCATGATGGGTGTATAGACTCTAAATTGTAACATGCAGACATGCACAGACCTTAGGTTGCTATGAATAAGACATGCTTGGACCTTAGGTAGCATGAACACGACATGCACCGACTATATATTCACTAGGTCAAAACATGCACCGACTGCACATATGCATCGACCTTATGTAGTCCAAAGCATAAGTGCACAGACTCCAATAAGCCTAAGGCTAAAACTGCACCGACTAGTATAGTGATATGCACTGACTTCTACAGTGATGTGCACCGAGGTGGTCATGTTAAAACTGAAGACTTGCACCGACCGTGATGTGCACCGGCCATATGTGTTATGCCACCTAGCTACAGTAACCATCATCGACTCTAAAAATGCCTAGGACACAAACCTGCACCGATTATGTGAGTAGCAAAAACATGCACCGACTTCAATTGCACTGCTATAGGGATATGCACGGACTTGGATAGGCTTGCTAGCATGAAGTGCACCGAGTTCATTTAGGCAATCAAGAGTTGCACTGACCTCAATAGCGTTGCTACAGGGATATGCACAGACTTGGATATGGAAGGTGAAGAGGTGCACCGACCTGAATGTGCTTGAGGGAAAAACATGCACAGACTTGCATGAAGTGCTACAGAAACTTGCACCGACTTTGCTACCTACAAACCAAAATGTGCGTGGACCTTATTATGCAAAGTGCAAGGAGTTGCACGGACCTATATATGTATGAACATGGAATGCACCGACCCAGTCCTTGAGACACAAAATAGCCCCGACCTCAAATGTTCATGAGAATAGGGAAATGCATGGACTTTTCTAACACATATGAAGACTAGCATTGACCTTCTATATGCATGGACTTAACACATTCACCAACATTTCTGTACAAGCATTAACATATGCACAGATCTGAGATTGGGCAGAACATTACCTGATCTGACTGTGCATTGACCTTACCTGACAATGAATTGACTTCCTCTTGGGTTGACTTCCTTTTCATGACCCGAGAGTCATTCTTAAACATGTTCTGACATTTTCTTATAACACATCAGGATTATATCACCAAGGATGTACATATAAACATAATGAGACATAATATTTGTCATCATCAAAACTCCAGAACCACATGGGACACAACAATCTCCCCCTTTTTGATGATGGTAATATTATGAGTCATTGCAAAAGATTCACCATGATGATTATGAAATACCAGTTTGAAATATGAGTGAAATATGAATGTGCATGAACATTCACCATAGAATAGCTCAGTCAAAAGACAGTCAGAAATGAGCATGTCAAGCACCATGAGTGCAACATCTGACAAGAATTACAATTGATGATGCAAATGATGACTGACCAAGAGTGAAAAATGACTCACAAAAGTTCTCCCCCTTTGACAACATCAAAAAAATGGAATTATCATTGACTATTGAAGGAGAGGATATTGAAGCTATTATACAAACTGAGTGATTGTCATCTAAAACTTCCCCTGACAAGATACTCTCTTGTTTGACAGAGCAGAAGGTGTGGAAAGAAATGAATGATCAGTGAACCACAGGGACATGCAAGAATTCTCCCCCTTGGACGGACAGTGTGATTGGAATGAAGCATAGGGGTAATTATAGACAGATAAAGCAATGACATAAAGAGGTCAACAAATAGTGCTGTATGCAAACATATCAATAATTAGGTCTGAAATAGTGGAGTCCAATTTGAGAAAGAAAGCATTCAGAATAAATGAGAGAGGTTTTCAATGGGATATCAATTTCATAAATCTAATTTAACAGGTATTTCAGACTCTTCCATCATAGAGACTTATGAATGAATCTTTATTGACCAGCCGGGTTAGAATATGATGTATGCAAGGTTTGTCTATTTGTTTTCTGTACTCGTATCTGAGATCAGTTTTTTAATAAAAGTGAACCATTCTTTCATATTGAAAGTCTTGTTTAACCTTCTTATATCTTACTTACTTAATTTCAAAGACTCCTTTAAGAGATGCAATCAATAGTATTGGGGTTAAACACATAAGAAAAACATTTGTTTCTGTCAGGGTTTTATAGAATTTCTTTTGCAATCAATTCAGAGTTTAGGAGCAATTAAGTTTAGTACATCCTTGTAACTAGAGGATACACGTTGTTTAGACGCCAGTATCCATACGCACTAGGAAGGACTAATTGTCATGCTTCATAAGAACAGAGATAGTGTAACGACCCGAGAATCCGATTATCGGGAAGACCCGATAACCCGAGACTCGCACCGCCACCCACGAGTCCGAAGACTCGGAAGGGTTAGAAGGATGGTGTGGAAACTACACAAGTATCATAAATAATTGTAGAAATTAAACAGTTATATAAATAAGCAGGAAATGAATTAACATTTTACATGGTTCATAAGATAATAATAAAATAACAACAGTAGTCCACAACTAGTACAGAGACAAGAAAAGAAAGTACAGCTACACGGGGCATATCCCGGCTCTGACCTCTGGCACTAACGCTGGGCACCTGAACCGCGCTGAGCCTCAGACGAACTCCCCTGAAGCCTCGTCTCGCCTGAAACACGGTGAAAACACGCAGGTAATGAGTCTCGGAACAAGACTCAGTAGGGGTCACTCGAACCCTACCTCGCACACGGAGAAATCGCTACGCTAGCAGTAAGCGAGTCCCTCAAAAAGGAAGCCCTGCCACTATAAAACACCGATCTCATGGCACGTAAGCCGACACACGCACCACGGCGGGAAGATCGAAATGCAACGGTCAACACGATGAAACCCGAAGGTCGAAGCCGCGACGACTAATAGCCTGACACTCCCGACTCGATAGGAGTACCTCCCACTAGAAGCACAGTCGGTAGCGTCCCCTGACGACTTACACCGCACCGCAGGTGAACTGCATGACGTGGTAGCGCCTACCAGAGGCACGGACACCGAACAAGTAGCACAACCAAGTGACTAGCTGGGGTCACGCTCGTCAGCGCGGGTCCAACTGCCCCCAACCACGTGTGCACACACAGACCATGCGTCCTAGGTCTGGCCCTCTGACTTGTTTTCCCCCGTAGCCGGACTCTAGCTAACGACGAGGGGCCCGATGAAAACCAGTCTAAAAAACCGTCCTCAGGGTAGCCTCTCCACCACTCCCTGGTGGGACCATACGCGTGTAAGAAGGCTACGACTAGTGGAGGGTCACCAACGGAGTAGACTCTCAAGTCAACGGAAAACCACGTCCGTATCTGACGACGTACGGGGACCCCCCACGTACCGGCACCATCGCACGGCGACCACGGTCGGAACAGGAACTGGGTTGCAAACCACCCGGGACAACCCAGTGCCTGACGGTCTACCCTAGACGCGTCACAGGACTCTGACGGTCTAGGCGGGACCGTCACAGACGCCTGATGGTCTAGGCTGGACCGTCACAGGACCTTGACGGTCCAACGCAGGCCGTCACACTCCCAGTGTAAAACGGAGTGTAACGCACCCGCCCTGGTGCGTTACAGACTGTGACGCGCCTATGCAGGTGCGTCACAAGGAAAAACAAGGGCAAGCTGTGACGCATACCACTCGGTGCGTCACAGCATGTGACGGTCCATTCTTGGAGCGTCACACACATGTAACGGTCCAGCCCTGGAGCGTCACACGGCCTGGGGGTTGAATAGCTTCTGACGCACCCACGCTGGGCCGTCACAAGGCTGTGACGCGCCAGTCCTAGTGCGTCACACGCCTTGACCCCCAACGGTCAAACCAACGGTCGGATGCCAACGGTTGGGACGCTCTGACGGCCCAACCCAGGCGCGTCACACGCCTGTGGCGATCTATCGTGGGACCGTCATAGTCCCTGACCCCCAACTGGCTAAACAAGGGCTGTGATGCACCCACCTAGGCGTGTCACAGAGTGTGATGGTCACTGGAAGGACTGTCACACTCGCCCGACGGCGAAACGGCGGTAAAAGCCAAAAAAAACCCAACCACGCCCCCATGTCTCCACCGGAGAGGGGGAAATCAAAGGGGAAGACCCCTGGGGACCCCTAGCATGATACTAGGCCACCAAAACGTGAAATCACGGGCTAATCTATAGATCAGGTGAGCTCTCCCCAAATCATGGAAAACCCCAAACCCCCTTAATCAAGCCCCTCTCGGCCTCCCCTCGGCCTATAAACCACGGAAATGTACAGCGGGGACCTAGGGAACGTCACCCTACCTCAATGAAGCGAATGCTCCGCCGAATCGTTATCGAGATCGCAAAGAACGCTTTGAAAACCCTCGTCCCTTCACGGTTCCCCACAAGTTTTACGCCGCCACGATCACCTCGTCGTCGCCCACGTCGTCATGCCGTCGCCTCGCACCGTCTACAACCGGAAGGGGACGTCGCCACGGCCGAACGAGAGAGAACGAGAGAGGGAGGGGCGGTGGTCACGGTGGGGAGAAGAGAAGGAAGAAGAAGAAGAAGAAGAGAGTGAGGGGAGAGAGAAAAGAGAGTATTTATAGAAAATCAAGAAATTCCGAAAAATACTGAAAAATAGAAAATTACGTTTCTGCGATCCTCGGAACGCACCGATCGCAACAGTACCACTCGTGCCTAGGGGAACGACCCGGTTCACCCGCAGCGAGGTTCCGAAGGAATTACCAAAACCCACACCGAAAATCAGAAAACACACGCGGAAAAAGCCGCAGAACGCTTTTGGGCCTCCGAAACAACTCCGGATCGCACCAATCCGAACACGAAAGATGTCCGAAACAAAATTTCGGTCATAACGGAGCCGGACACTCCGAGAAACCAGATCTGGGACCCACGAAGAAGGATCTGAAAGGTCGGGGATATTACAGATAGCATTTACACTTCATGACACACTGCAACTCATTTCTTTGATGAGTGAGATGTGTTTCTCAGTGTGCATGCCATTACTCCGCCAGATTTTTTAATCAATTTTTAAGCAGAGTTAACTATGGCACTTCATGACATACCTCAACTCATTTCTTTGATGAGTGAGTTGTATTTCTCAGTGACCAAAGACATTGTTCTCACTAGATTTACCCTTAGACATTTTTAGATTCTCATATGTTTACAAGCAATACATACTTCGAGCATCTCAGCCAAGAAGAGTTATGAGAACAAAGTTTTCAGATTTCAGAAGAGTCTAAAAGACACAACATGAAGAAGAAATTGGTTAAAGTTTATTAAGACTAACTCAGATATTTTCAAGAAAAGTTCATATGCAACCACAAGAAATACATGAAACTTCAACCGGCTGAAAAACTTCAGACATTCATATTACTATATAATAGAAGATTCCTCTTTAAGTTGTTTTCAGATTTATGATGAGGATATGCACAGAGAAATCTTTCTGAATTTTTAGGGAAGGCCAAAACATTTTAAGGAGCAGCCAATTCAACAGATACCAATGAATAGGATGAGTGATAATGGTTGATAACAGTTGAACCAGGAAGCTGAGATGTATGGCATTTCACATTCATCACAGGGTTTCAAATAAGATAGCAGTTCAAACTGAAGATAAGAATTTCAGTCGACAGAAGTGAGCTATATAGACAGTTATGTAATGCATGGGTCAGAAGTTCAAACAAGATAGGGTCAAGTAACCATTCAAGGTTAGCAAATAAATAGTGTTTTCAGACAAGAATTCCAAGCAATTGACCATTATTGATTCGAAGCTTACAACCTCGGATGTATAATAGTGATAGTCAAGAAGGCAAGAATAGATAGTTCCAAAGAGATAGTCACTAAACAAAAGATATGAGATAGCGATGTCGACACTTCCAATCAGGACAAATGAGAAGTGCAGCAGCTTGTGTCAATCATTTAGAGGGTATGAGAATTGATTTAGCATTAGTGAGCTAAGAACAGTACTGTCAGATGATCAAAGTCCATAAAAGAATTCAGACATACCAGCTTAGAACTTTACTGACAGTAAATGTTACTCAAATTGGAAGAATGAAGTGCAAGGTAAGCTAATAAGCTAATCACAACCAAGACAGTGTATTAAGTGAAGCTCCCCCTCAGCAAAAGCAGGAGAAGAAATGAAGACAAGTGAGACAAACTCATGTCAATATTTTGCTCCCCCTGAATGCATGCACGCAACTAATCTTTTTGGAATTTTTAATATGTATGTTATGCAATAAAATTTGAAACCAGTATATGCATTTAAGAACATGTATGCATATGCTTTGACTCCCCCTAACTAAATGCATTGAATCATCAAGAATGACCTCAAAGATCCAAATTGTAAACGTTCAAGTCAGGGAATGCAGTTCCAATTCAGTCCAATCAGATGTTCAATAAATTCTTCAACAGATGAGCAATCTCATTCAGAAGATTTTCAGGCATCATTTATTTCAATGACAATCTACTCGATAGATGTATATATATGAACATTTCATGCACAACACAACATGCAAGCATCTAATTCAGTCAATTCAATTTTTCAGAAGTGCAATTTTTTGTTATCATTCCAATATTTAGACAGATATTTCAGCATGTGCATTAAAAGACATGAAACTTCACAGTGTGCAAATGATGACAGATATGCACGAACACATCAAACACGATATGCATTTTACTCAAATAACCAAACCTGTGAGCATACGGAAATGGGGTTTTACCACAATCAGGTGCCTTGGTTTATTAACCCACTTTTTATTCTTTAGGTTCCAAGGCACACCTGCAAAACACAGATCTCATTTTGTGTTTCTAGGTACCGAAGACTTCTTGGGTCCTACATTGTTAGTAGCACCTCTAATGGGTGCCTTCCACATCCTTTGGGCTTTCACATCATCAAAAATCATTAGAGAACAACTATTCATGGAATGCCCAACTTGCCCGCAGTAATGACATGAGACAGTAGGTTTTAAATTTCTTTTCTGCACATTAGCATTATCATGGAAATTTTTCTTTTTATTTCTACCAAGCACATTCTCCCTAGCAGCGTATCTAGCATATTTGAAATTCACATTCCTACCCTGGACATGCCAACAGTCCTTGACTGTATGGCCATGCTTCCCACAGTGAGAGCAAACAGAAGAGTTTCTCCTATGAGAGCCTTATAAGCATTCAGTAGCCTTGTGACCAGGCTTGTTACTGTTGAAGCAAGTGATGTGATGGTTCACTAAAACAGATTTGTTCTTAACGAAACCATGTTGGTTTGTAGAGAATTTAGCATGATTTGATTGTGAATTTTTCTTATCTCTTGCAAACTAGTATTGTGTAATCGTGTGTCCTAAATTACCACAGTGAAGGCATTCAGTTTTCCTTTTCTGAAATGGGGGATCTTCATCATGCGATATCTTGGCATGCATTATGCTGGCATTCATATCATCCTCTTCCATCAATTTACATTCATGCATCAAATGACCGAATCTATGACAGTAATGGCATGAAGTTTTCTTTTTGTATGCATGTGTATATGTGGATGATTTATGGGCAACATGCAAGGAGGTGGCAGAACAATTTTTGTTCTTTTGTTTTCCAGCTGGTTTCAAAGACTTCTGAGCATTAAACTGGAGAACAGGTGAGTACGGTGAATTGTGAGAACCAAGACTGGACACAAAAGATGTTTGTATTTTGTTTTCAAAACTCTTTTTCTTTGCAGGGTTATAGCCCAACCCCTCCTTATGAAAGTTAACCTTAACTCCTAGCAGTTTAATTAGGTTTTCTTGCGCGTCAACAAATTTAGATAAAGCGTTTTTCAAATCCTTAATTTCATTTTCTAGAGCAACAATAAGTAATTCAGAATTGGCATTTTCTTCATCACTACTTGCAAGTCTTTCACTTAAGGAAGCATTGATAGTTTTAACATTTTCAATTTTAGATTTAAGCCTGTCCAATTCTTCTGAGCTGTCCGACACCACGCACTTACCCTTTTCAAGGACCAGCAATTTATCTGACATGGTGGTGTTTAAGTGTTTTAAATTCTCAATATCTTTCTTAAGCTTATCATTTTGCACTAATTCATTTATTAAAAATTGATCTTCTAAATTGACCTCATGCGACCTTCTGGTTTCAATTTCTTCTATATCGTTTTGAAGTTTTTCATTATTTCTTTGCAACTCCCTGTTTACAGACGTAATTGCATCAAATTTCTCAGCAAGTAGGTTCTTCCCTTGTTTGAGTTTCTCACATTTTCCTTCATTCTCAATGACATATTTTCTAAGAGACTCATTTTCAGATTTAAGTTTATTCAGTTCTGAGTTAGCAAGTTCAAGATCTTCTAGAGATTTTTTATTCTGAACAAGATCATTAGCATAGAAATGATTATCACTAGCTGAGCTAAACATCTCTTCTAGATCAGAGATCTCATTTGCAAGTTCTTGATTTTCAATTTTTAATAATTCAATTTATTTCTTAAGCATTTGGATATCAGACAAGCAAGCATCATGGGATTGTTTCAACTCCAGACATTCGTCACAAGAATAATTTGAACTATCCAATCTAGTCCCCTTTTTCAACTTTTTATATTGCTTCCTTAACTTCTCATGTGACTCTAATAAGTCAGCATATGCATCCTCCCAGTCATTTATAGAAAAGTTATCAAAAGGGTTTACCTCATCATCGTCCTCTTCTTCATTTTGGCTGCCACTTTGATTACTTCCGTTAGCCATCATGCAACTGTCCTCATTTCTCTTATGAGCTAGCTTCAGCTTATCCAGAATGTCCTTAGAGGACCTGCAGTCATGAAAGTAAGAATGTAGGGCCTTGTCAGTGGCTGCTTTCATTAGATTGAAAACTTTCTGATTTTCTCCAAGCTTTGATCTGTGACTGTTAGTCCATTTGAACTCTTTCTTTGGTAATCTGTGAGGATCGTGTGAAATTAATTTCCACAGATCAGGATTAATCATTTTTACATAATTATGCAAACTACTAAGCCACGAATTAAAATTAGACACATTGAAAACCGGTGGATGAGCCATGGTGATCAGTTCAAGAGTAATTCTCGCGATAAACTGAGCATAAATAGAAATGCACCTAAAACAGGATAGCAGGATCCTCTGCAGATCGTTGGATCTGATGAATTAGAGACCCGGTCTGATACCAATTGTTGGGGTGCAAGGCACGGATTCAGAGTGGGGGTGAATGAATCCACGTTCAAAAACTATTGCGAAATAAAACTTTTGCCTACACTCAATGAAGTCTACTAAGACCACTAGCACTCTTACTCAGGAAACTGAAAATGTTGAAGGTAGATAACCCAAGGAATCGTGCAGACTCAAACTCACAAATTCGTTCAAGGGATGAGAAGCACTAAGAAGCATATGTTTCTATTAAGCACTCAGTCGAACACGTAACAGCAATACCAAATCACGCAGGAAAGCTTCTGATATAGAACGCTCAAACAACCTAAGAAGGGGGATAGAAGATATGGAAATGTACGCAAGGCAAACCATGATGGACAAGATATTTTTAGGTGGTTCGGCCAGACCACAGTCTGCCTACGTCCACCCCTCACCCCAAATCGGAGTGAGGCTTCCCTTGCAAAAGCAAGAACCACAGACTCAGTCTGCAACAGACGCTGCCTAACAGCTTGACCAGAGGAACACACTCCTCTCTTCCTCCAACCCGGAGGGAAACCACTAATGACACCCTGTCACTACCAAACCGGAGAACAAGTCTCCCTTCCTCTGAAACCCAGAGGGAAACCACAAGTGACACCATGTCACTTGCAAACCAGAGGTCACAGACCTCTCTTCCTCCACACCAGAGGGAACCCACAACTGACACCCAGCCACTTGCAAATAGGAGAACAAGTCTCCCTTCTCCTGAGACCACAGGAGGAACCCCAATCCCAAACAAGGGAAACGGAAAGCACTGAGAATATGAAAAGAACAAACGAAAAACAAAGAAGAGAAACAAAAAAAGATATAACTCTGAGGAGCACAATGACTGTGGATTTGATCCACGAGTCAATTCATGATTAGATCTTCAGGATACACTGGCTGCACACTCTTTCTCCTTCTCACGATTTCTTCTCTCTCACTTGGCTCTCAGCTTCTTCTTCACTCACTGACTACCTCTATCTTCTTCTTCTTCTTCTTCTTCTTCTTCTTCTGCTGCTGCTGCTACTGCTCGCTCTTTTCTTTTCTTCTGGCGGCCTCTTTTTTTCCGCCCCCTTCTTCGAAGGGTTGGGTATTCTTATATAAGAGCAGAGGCTCCATAAGGATGAGGTAGAAGAACCCTATTGAAATTCCATTGGTCCACGTATTAGGGAATAGAAGCTTCCTTTCCTCGAATCACGTGCCTTTCATTTCTCCCTTTATCCACGAGCCAGTCTTCTGCCTTTTCAGAGATCACGTGCCTCTTCTGTGAACGAAATTGTTCCCTATAAGTAAAGTCAACAAAGCTTTTAGTCAAACACCTTATAAACATTAGTCATGATGGGTGTATAGACTCTAAATTGTAACATGCAGACATGCATAGACCTTAGGTTGCTATGAATAAGACATGCTTGGACCTTAGGTAGCATGAACACAACATGCACCGACTATATATTCACTAGGTCAAAACATGCATCGAGTGCACATATGTACCAACCTTATGTAGTCCAAAGCATAATTGCACAGACTCCAATAAGCCTAAGGCTAAAACTGCACCGACTGGTATAGTGATATGCACTGACTTCTACAGTGATGTGCACCGAGGTGGTCATGTTAAAACTGAAGACTTGCACCGACTGTGATGTGCACCGGCCATATGTGTTATGCCACCTCGCTACAGTAACCAGCATCGACTCTAAAAATGCCTAGGACACAAATCTGCACCGATTATGCGAGTAGCAAAAACATGCACCGACTTCAATTGCACTGCTATAAGGATATGCACGGACTTGGATAGGCTTGCTAGCATGAAGTGCACCGAGTTCATTTAGGCAATCAAGAGTTGCACTGACCTCAATAGCGTTGCTGCAGGGATATGCATAGACTTGGATACGGAAGGCGAAGAGGTCCACCGACCTGAATGTGCTTGAGGGAAAAACATGCACAGACTTGCATGAAGTGCTACAGAAACTAGCACCGACTTTGCTACCTACAAACCAAAATGTGCATGGACCTTATTATGCAAAGTGCAAGGAGTTGCACGGACCTATATATGTATGAGCATGGAATGCACCGACCCAGTCCTTGAGACACAAAATAGCACCGACCTAAAATGTTCATGAGAACAGTGAAATGCATGGACTTTTCTAACACATATGAAGACTAGCATTGACCTTAACACATTCACCAACATTTCTGTACAAGCATTAACATATGCACAGATCTGAGATTGGGCAGAACATTACCTGATCTGACTGTGCATTGACCTTACCTGACAATGGGTTGACTTTGACTTGGGTTGACTTCCTTTTCATGACCCGTGAGTCATTCTTAAACCTGTTCTGACATTTTCTCATAATACATCAAGATTATATCATCAAGGATGTACATATAAACATAATGAGACATAATATTTATCATCATCAAAACTCCAGAACCACAGGGGACACAACAATCTCCCCCTTTTTGATGATGGCAATATTATGAGTCATTGCAATAGATTCACCATGATGAGTATGAAGTGCCAGTATGAAATATGAGTGAAATATGAATGTGCATGAACATTCACCATAGAATAGCTCAGTCAATACAGTCAGAAATGAGCATGTAAAGCACCATGAGTGCAACATCTGACAAGAATTACAATTGATGATGCAAATGATGACTGACCAAGAGTGACAAATGACTCACAAAAGTTCTCCCCCTTTGACAACATCAAAAAAATGGAATTATCATTGACTGTTGAAGGAGAGGATATTGAAGCTATTACAAACTGAGTGATTGTCATCTAAAACTCCCCCTGACAAGATACTCTCTTGTTTGACAGAGCAGGAGGGGTGGAAAGAAATGAATGATTATTGAACCATAGGGACATGCAAGAATTCTCCCCCTTGGACGGACAGCGTGATTGGAATGAAGCACATGGGTAATTATGGATAGATAAAGCAATGACATAAAGAGGTCAACAGATAGTGATGTATGCAAATATATCAATCATTAGGTCTGAAATAGTGGAGTCCAATTTGAGAAAGCAAACATTCAGAATGAATGAGAAAGGTTTTCAATGGGATATCAATTTCATAAATCTGATTAAACAGGTATTTCAGACTCTTCTATTATAGAGATTTATGAAAGATTCTTCATTGACTAGTCAGATCAGAATATGATGTATGCAAGGCTTGTTCATAAGCTTTTTGTACTCATATCTGAAATCAATTTTCTTAATAAAAGTGAACCATGCTTTCATATTGAAAGTCTTGTTTAACCTTCTTCTTTCTTACTCACTCAATTTCAAAGATTCCCTTAAGAGATGCAATCAATAGTATTGAGGTTAAACACATAAGAAAACATTTGTTTCTGTCAAGGGTTCCAATAGAATTTTTCTTTTGCAAACATTTTCAAATGATACACTAGATCAGCAACAATTTTCATAACAATCTTCATAAGCACTTGAGTTTAGTACACCCTTGTAACTAGAGGATACACGTTGTTTAGACGCCAGTATCCCTAAGCACTTGGAAGGACTAACTGTCATGCTTCATAAGAACAGAGATAGCATTTACACTTCATGACACACTGCAACTCATTTCTTTGATGAGTGAGATGTATTTCTCAGTGTGCATGCCATTGCTCTGCCAGATTTTCAATCAATTTTTTAAGCAGAGTTAACTATGGCACTTCATGACACACCTCAACTCATTTCTTTGATGAGTGAGATGTGTTTCTCAGTGACCAAAGACATTGCTCTGACTAGATTTACCCTTAGACATGTTCCAGATTCTCAGATGTTTAAAAACAATACTTATTTCATACATATCAATCAAGGAATATCATGATTTCAGAATTTTCAGAATTCAGAAGAGTTTAAAAGACACAACGTGAAAATGTTGGTTAAAGTTTATTAAGACTAACTCAGATATTTTCAAGATATGTTCATAAACAAACACAAGACATACATGAAACTTCAACCGGCTGAAAATTTCAGACATTCATAGTCCTATATAATAGAAGATTCCTCTTTAAGTTGTTTTCAGATTTATGATCAGGATATGCACAGAGAAATCTTTCTGAATTTTCAGGGAAGGCAGAAACATTTTAGGGAGCAGCCAATTCAACAGAGACCAATGGATAGGATGAGTGATAATGGCTGATAACAGTTGAACCAAGAAGTTGAGATGTGATGCATTTCACATTCATCACAGGGTTTTAAACAATATAGTAGTTCAAACTGAAGATGGGAATCTCAGTCGACAGAAGTGAGCTATATAGACAGTTATGTGATGCATGGGTCAGAAGTTCAAACAAGATAGGGTCAAGTAACCATTCAAGGTTAGCAGATAAACAGTGTTTTCAGACAAGAATTCCAAGCAATTGACCATTATTGATTCGAAGCTTACAACCTCAGATGTATAACAGTGATAGTCAAGAAGGCAAGAGCAGATAGTTCCAAAGAGACAGTCACTAAACAGAAGATATGAGATAGTGATAACAATCAGTTCATCAATCAAGGCAGTGACATGATTAGCCGAAAGACAATGATACCATCTACTCACAAACCTCAAGGAACAGACCAAGAAGAATGTCGACTCATGATGTCGACACTTCTAATCAGGACAAATGAAAAGTGCAGCAGCTTGTGTTAATCATTTAGAGGGTATGAGAATTGATTTAGCATCAGTGAGCTGAGAACAGTACTGATAGATGATCAAAGTCCACAAAAGAATTCAGACATACCAGCTTAAAACTGTACTGACAGTAAATGTTACTCGAATTGGAAGAATGAAGTGCAAGGTAAGCTGATAAGCTAATCACAACCAAGACAGTGTATTAAGTGAAGCTCCCCCTCAGTAAAAGCAGGAGAAGAAATGAAGACAAGTGAGACAAACTCATGACAATGTTTTGCTCCCCCTGAATGCATGCACGCAACTAATCTTTTTGGAATTTTCAATATGTATGACATGCAATAAAATTTGAAACCAGTATATGCATTTAAGAACATGTATGCATATGCTTTGACTTCCCCCTAACTAAATGCATTGAATCATCAAGAATGACCACAAGGATCCAAATATTAGACGTTCAAGTCAGGGAATGCAGTTCTAATTCAGTCCAATCAGATTTTCAATAAATTCTTCAACAGATGAGCAATCTCATTCAGAAGATTTTCAGGCATCATTTATTTCAATGACAATCTACTCGATAGATGTATATATATGAGCATTTCATGCACAACACAACATGCAAGCATCAAATTCAGTCAATTCAATTTTTCAGAAGTGCAATTTTTTGTTATCATCCCAATATTTAGACAGATATTTCAGCATGTGCATTGAAAGACATGAAACTTCACAGTGTGCAAATGATGACAGATATGCATGAATAGATCAAACATGATATGCATTTTTCTCAAATAAACAAACCTGTGAGCATACGAAAATGGGGTTTTACCATAATCAGGTGCCTTGGTTTATTAACCCCCTTTTTATTCTTCAGCTTCCAAGGCACACCTGCAAAACACAGATCTCATTTTGTGTTTCTAGGTACCCAAGACTTCTTGGGTCCTACATTGTTAGTAGCACCTCTAATGGGTGCCTTCCACATCCTTTGGGCTTTCACATCATCAAAAATCATTAGAGAACAACTATTCATGGAATGCCCAACTTGCCCGCAGTAATGACATGAGACAGCAGGTTTTAAATTTCTTTTCTGCACATTAGCATTATCATGGAAATTTTTCTTTTTATTTCTACCAAGCACATTCTCCCTAGCAGGGTATCTAGCATATTTGAAATTCACATTCCTACCCTGGACATGCCAACAGTCCTTGACTGTATGGCCATGCTTCCCACAGTGAGAGCAAACAGAAGAGTTTCTCCTATGAGAGCCTGACAAGCATTCAGTAGCCTTGTGACCGGGCTTGTTACAGTTGAAGCAGGTGATGTGTTGGTTCACTGAAATAGATTTGTTCTTATTGAAACCATGTTGGTTTACAGAGAATTTAGCATGATATGATTGTGAATTTTTCTTATCTCTTGTAAACCAGCATTGCGCAATCGTGTGTCCTAATTTACCACAGTGAAGAAATTCAATTTTCCTTTCTGAAATGAGGGATCTTCATCATGAGATTTCTTGGCATGCATTATGTTGGCGTTCAGATCATCCTCTTCCATCAATTTACATTCATGCATCAAATGACCGAATCTATGATAGTAATGGCATGAAGTTTTCTTTTTGTATGCATGTGTATATGTGGATGATTTATGGGCAACATGCAAGGAGGTGGCAGAACAATTTTTGTTCTTTTGTTTTCCAGCGGTTTCAAAGACTTCTGAGCATTAAACTGGAGAACAGGTGAGTTCGGTGAACTGTGAGAACCAAGACTGGACACAAAAGATGTTTGTATTTTTTTCAAAACTCTTTTTCTTTGCAGGGTTATAGCCCAACCCCTCCTTCTGAAAGTTAACCTTAACTCCTAGCAGTTTATCTAGGTTTTCTTGCCCGTCAACAAATTTAGATAAAGAGTTTTTCAAATCCTTAATTTCATTTTCCAGAGCAACAATAAGTAATTCAGAATTGGCATTTTCTTCATCACTACTTGCAAGTCTTTCACTTAAGAAGCATTGACATTTTAACATTTTCAATTTTAGCTTTAAGCCTGTCCAATTCTTCTGAGCTATCCGACACCACGCACTTACCCTTTTCAAGGACCAGCAATTTCAGACATAGCATTATTTAACAGTTTCAATTTTTCAATTTCTTCTTTAAGCTTATCATTTTGAACTAATTCATTTATTAGAAGCTGATCTTCTGAGTTCACCTCATGCTTTCTTCCACTTTCAAATTCCTTTAAATCTCTTTACTATTTTTTAACATTTTTCTGCAACTCCATGTTTACAGCTTTGATGGCATCAAATTTTTCAGCAAACAAGTTTTTCTCTTGTTCAAGTTTCTCAAATTCTTTTTCATTTTCTTTGACAGATTTTCTGAGAGACTCATTTTCAGATTTAAGTTTGTTCAGTTCTGAGTTAGCAAGTTCAGGATCTTCTAGAGATTTTTTATTCTGAACAGGATCATTAGCACAGAACTGATTATCACTAGCTGAGCTAAGCTTCTCTTCTAGATCAGAGATCTCATTTGCAAGTTCTTGATTTTCAATTTTTAACAATTCAATTTGTTTCTTAAGCATTTGAATATCAGACAAGCAAGCATCATGGGATTGTTTCAACTCCAGACATTTGTCACACGAAGAATTTGAACTATCCAATCCAGTCCTCTTTTTCAACTTTTTATATTATTTTCTTAACTTCTCATGTGACTCTAATAAGTCAGCATATGCATCCTCCCAGTCATTTATAGAAAAGTTATCAAAAGGGTTTACCTCATCATCGTCCTCTTCTTCATTTTGGCTGCCACTTTGATTACTTCCGTTAGCCATCATGCAGCTATCCTCATTTCTCCTGTGAGCTAGCTTCAGCTTATCCAGAATGTCCTTAGCGGACCTGCAGTCATGAAAGCAAGAATGTAGGGCCTTGTCAGTAGCTGCTTTCATTAGATTGAAAACTTTCTGATTTTCTCCAAGCTTTGATCTGTGACTGTTAGTCCATTTGGACTCTTTCTTTGGTAATCTGTGAGGACCGTGTGAAATTAATTTCCACAGATCAAGATTAATAAGTTTTACATATTTATGCAGACTACTAAGCCACGAATTAAAATTAGATCCATTGAAAATCGGTGGATGAGCCATGGAATCAGTTCAAGAGTAATTCACGCGATAGACTGAGCCCAAATAGAACTGCACCTAAAAATAGGATAGCAGGATCCTCTGCAGATCGTTGGATCTGATGAATCAGAGACCCGCCCTGATACCAATTGTTGGGGTGCAAGGCATGGATTCAGAGGGGGGGTGAATGAATCCCCGTTCAAAAACTATTGCGGAATAAAACTTTTGCCTACACTCAATGAAGTCTACTGAGACCATTGAGCTCTCTTACTCAGGAAACTGAAAATGCTGAAGATTGATAACCCAAGGAATCGCACAGACTCAACTCCAAAATTCGCTCAAGGGACGAAAAGCACTAAGAAGCATATGTTTCTATTAAGCACTCGGTCGAACACTTAACAGCATACCAAATCACGCATGAAAGCTTCTGATATAGAATGCTCAAACAACCTGAGAAGGGGGATAGAAGATATGGAAATATACGCAAGGCAAACCACGATGGATAAGATATTTTTAGGTGGTTCGAACAGACCACAGTCTACCTACGTCCACCCCTCACCCCAAACCGGAGTGAGGCTTCCCTTGCAAAAGTAAGAACCGCAGACTCAGTCTACAACAGATGCTGCCTAACAGCTTGACCCAGAGGAACACACTCCTCTCTTCCTCCAACCCGGAGGGAAACCACTAATGACACCCCGTCACTACCAAATCGGAGAACAAGTCTCCCTTCCTCTGAAACCCAGAGGGAAACCACAAGTGACACCCTGTCACTTGCAAACCAGAGGTCACGGACCTCTCTTCCTCCACACCAGAGGGAACCCACAAGTGACACCCAGCCACTTGCAAACCGGAGAACAAGTCTCCCTTCTCCTGAGACCACAGGAGGAACCCCGATCCCAAACAAGGGAAACGGAAAGCATTGAGAATATGAAAAGAACAAACGAAAAACAAACAAGAGAAATAAAAATAGATATAGCTCCGAGGAGCACAATGACTGTGGATTTGATCCACGAGTCAATTCATGATCAGATCTTTAGGATGCACTGGGTGCACACTCTTTCTCCTTCTCACGATTTTCTTCTCTGAACTCTCTTGCCCTTTCTTTTTCCTCTCTCTCTCTCTTCTTCTTCATCTACTGGCTCTCCTTTCTTTTCTTCTGGCGGCCTCTTCCCCCCCCCCCCTCTTCGAAGGGTTGGGTATTCTTATATAGGAGCAGAGGCTCCGTAAGGATGAGGCAGAAGAACCCTATTGAAATTCCATTGGTCCACGTGTTAGGGAATAGAAGCTTCCTTTCCTCGGATCACGTGCCTATCATTTCTCCCTTTATTCAGAGATCACGTGCCTCTTCTGTGAACGAAATTGTTCCCTGTAAGTAAAGTCAACAAAGCTTTTAGTAAAACACCTTATAAACATTAGTCATGATGGGTGTATAGACTCTAAATTGTAACATGCAGACATGCACAGACCTTAGGTTGCTATGAATAAGACATGCTTGGACCTTAGGTAGCATGAACACGACATGCACCGACTATATATTCACTAGGTCAAAACGTGCACCGACTGCACATATGCACCGACCTTATGTAGTCCAAAGCATAAGTGCACAGACTCCAATAAGCCTAAGGCTAAAACTGCACCGACTAGTATAGTGATATGCACTAACTTCTACAGTGATGTGCACCGAGGTGGTCATGTTAAAACTGAACACTTGCACCGACCGTGATGTGCACCGGCCATATGTGTTATGCCACCTAGCTACAGTAACCAGCATCGACTCTAAAAATGCCTAGGACACAAACCTGCACCGATTATGCAAGTAGCAAAAACATGCACCGACTTCAATTGCACTGCTATAGGGATATGCACGGACTTGGATAGGCTTGCTAGCATGACGTGCACCGAGTTCATTTAGGCAATCAAGAGTTGCACTGACCTCAATAGCGTTGCTATAGGGATATGCACAGACTTGGATACGGAAGGCGAAGAGGTGCACCGACCTGAATGTGCTTGAGGGAAAAACATGCACAGACTTGCATGAAGTGACAGAAACTTGCACCGACTTTGCTACCTACAAACCAAAATGTGCGTGGACCTTATTATGCAAAGTGCAAGGAGTTGCACGGACCTACATATGTATGAACATGGAATGCACCGACCCAGTCCTTGAGACACAAAATAGCCCCGACCTCAAATGTTCATGAGAACAGTGAAATGCATGGACTTTTCTAACACATATGAAGACTAGCATTGACCTTCTATGTGCATGGGCTTAACACATTCACCAACATTTCTATACAAGCATTAACAAATGCACAGATCTGAGATTGGGCAGAACATTACCTGATCTGACTGTGCATTGACCTTACCTGACAATGAATTGACTTCCTCTTGGGTTGACTTCCTTTTCATGACCCGAGAGTCATTCTTAAACCTGTTCTGACATTTTCTTATAACACATCAGGATTATATCATCAAGGATGTACATATAAACATAATGAGACATAATATTTGTCATCATCAAAACTCCAGAACCACATGGGACACAACAATCTCCCCCTTTTTGATGATGGCAATATTATGAGTCATTGCAAAAGATTCACCATGATGATTATGAAATACCAGTTTGAAATATGAGTGAAATATGAATGTGCATGAACATTCACCATAGAATAGCTCAGTCAAAAGACAGTCATAAATGAGCATGTCAAGCACCATGAGTGCAACATCTGACAAGAATTACAATTGATGATGCAAATGATGACTGACCAAGAGTGACAAATGACTCACAAAAGTTCTCCCCCTTTGACAACATCAAAAAAATGGAATTATCATTGACTATTGAAGGAGAGGATATTGAAGCTATTATACAAACTGAGTGATTGTCATCTAAAACTCCCCCTGACAAAATACTCTCCTGTTTGACAGAGCAGGAGGTGTGGAAAGAAATGAATGATCATTGAACCACAGGGACATGCAAGAATTCTCCCCTTGGACGGACAGTGTGATTGGAATGAAGCACAGGGATAATTATGGACAGATAAAGCAATGACATAAAGAGGTCAACAGATAGTGATGTATGCAAACATATCAATCAATTGGGTCTGAAATAGTGGAGTCCAATTTGAGATAGAAAGCATTCAGAATAAATGAGAGAGGTTTTCAATGGGATATCAATTTCATAAATCTAATTTAACAGGTATTTCAGACTCTTCCATCATAGAGACTTATGAATGAATCTTTATTGACCAGCCGGGTTAGAATATGATGTATGCAAGGTTTGTCTATTTGTTTTCTGTACTCATATCTGAGATCAGTTTTTTAATAAAAGTGAACCATTCTTTCATATTGAAAGTCTTGTTTAACCTTCTTGTATCTTACTTACTTAATTTCAAAGACTCCTTTAAGAGATGCAATCCATAGTATTGGGGTTAAACACATAAGAAAAACATTTATTTCTGTCAGGGTTTTATAGAATTTCTTTTGCAATCAATTCAGAGTTTAGGAGCAATTAAGTTTAGTACATCCTTGTAACTAGAGGATACACGTTGTTTAGACGCCAGTATCCATAAGCACTTGGAAGGACTAATTGTCATGCTTCATAAGAACAGAGATAGTGTAACGACCCGAGAATCCGATTACCGGGAAGACCCGATAACCCGAGACTCGCACCGCCACCCACGAGTCCGAAGACTCGGAAGGGTTAGAAGGATGGTGTGGAAACTACACAAGTATCATAAATAATTGTAGAAATTAAACAGTTATATAAATAAGCAGGAAATGAATTAACATTTTACATGGTCCACAAGATAACAATAAAATAACAACAGTAGTCCACAACTAGTACAGAGACAAGAAAAGAAAGTACAGCTACACGGGACATACCCCGGCTCTGACCTCTGACACTAACGCTGGGCACCTAAACAGCGCTGAGCCTCGGACGAACTCCCCTGAAGCCTCGCCTCGCCTGAAACACGGTGAAAACACGTAGGGAATGAGTCTCGGAACAAGACTCAGTAGGGGTCACTAGAACCCTACCTCGCACACGGAGAAATCGCTACGCTAGCAGTAAGCTAGTACCTCAAAAAGGAAGCCCTGCCACTACAAAACACCGATCTCACGGCACGCAAGCCGACACACGCACCACGGCGGGAAGATTGAAACGCAACGGTCAACACGATGAAACCCGAAGGTCGAAGCCGCGACGACTGACAGCCTGACACTCCCGACTCGACAGGAGTACCTCCCACTAGAAGCACAGTCGGTAGCGTCCCCTGACCACTTACACCGCACCGCAGGTGAACTGCATGACGTGGTAGCACCTACCAGAGGCACGGACACCGAACAAGTACCACAACCAAGTGAGTAGCTGGGGTCATGCTCGTCAGCGCAGGTCCAACTGCCCCCAACCACGTGTGCACACACAGACCATGCGTCCTAGGTCTGGCCCTCTGACTGGTTTTCCCCCGTAGCCGGACTCTGGCTAACGACGAGGGGCCCGACGAAAACCAGTCTAAAAAACCATCCTCAGGATTGCCTCTCCACCACTCCCTGGTGGGACCACACGCGTGTAAGAAGGCTATGACTAGTGGAGGGTCACTAACGAAGTAGACTCTTAAGTCAACGGAAAACCACGTCCGCATCCGACGACGTACGGGGAGCCCCCACGTACCGGCACCATTGAACGGTGACCACGGTCGGAACAGGAACTGGGTTGCAAACCACCCGGGACAGCCCAGTGCCTGACGGTCTACCCTAGACGTGTCACAGGACTCTGACGGTCTAGGCGGGACCGTCACAGACGCCTGACGGTCTAGGCTGGACCGTCACAGGACCTTGACGGTCCAACGTAGGCCGTCACACTCCCAGTGTAAAACTGAGTGTAACGCACCCGCCCTGGTGCGTTACAGACTGTGACGCGCCTATGCAGGTGCGTCACAGGGAAAAACAAGGGCAAGCTGTGACGCATACCACTCGGTGCATCACAGCATGTGACGGTCCATTCTTGGAGCGTCACACACATGTAACGGACCAGCCCTGGAGCGTCACACGGCCTGGGGTTGAATAGCTTCTGACGCACCCACGCTGGGCCTTCACAAGGCTGTGACGCGCCAGTCCTGGTGCGTCACACACCTTGACCCCCAATGGTCAAACCAACGGTCGGATGCCAACGGTCGGGACGCTCTGACGGCCCAACCCAGGCACGTCACATGCCTGTGGCGGTCTATCGTGGGACCGTCACAGTCCCTGACCCCCAACTGGCTAAACAAGGGTTGTGACGCACCCACCCAGGCGCGTCACAGAGTGTGACGGTCACTGGAAGGACTGTCACACTCGCCCGACGGTGAAACGGCGGGAAAAGCCAAAAAAAACCCAACCACGCCCCCATGCCTCCACCGGAGAGTGGGAAATCAAAGGGGAAGACCCCTGGGGACCCTTAGCATGATACTAGGCCACCAAAACGTGAAATCGTGGGCTAAATCCATAGATCGGGCGAGCTCTCCCCAAATCATGGAAAACCCCAAACCCCCTTAATCAAGCCCCTCTCGGCCTCCCCTCGGCCTATAAACCACGGAAATGAACGGCGGGGAGCTAGGGAACGTTACCCTACCTCAATGGAGCGAATGCTCCACCGAATCGTTATCGAGATCGCAAAGAACGCTTTGAAAACCCTCGTCCCTTCACGGTTCCCCACAAGCTTTACGCCGCCACGATCACCTCGCCGTCGCCCACGTCGTCATGCCGTCGCCCCGCACCGTCTACAGCCGGAAGGGGACGTCGCCACGGCCGAGCGAGAGAGAAAGGGAGAGGGAGGGGCGGTGGTCACGGTGGGGAGAAGAGAAGGAAGAAGAAGAAGAAGAAGAAGAGAGTGAGGGGAGACAGAGAAAAGAGAGTATTTATAGAAAATCCAGAAATTCCAGAAAATACTGAAAAAGAGAAAATTACGTTTCCGTGATCCTCGGAACGCACCGATCGCAACCGTACCACTCGTGCCCAGGTGAACGACCCGGTTCACCCGCAGCGAGGTTCCGAAGGAATTACCGAAACCCACACCGAAAATCGGAAAACACACGCGGAAAAAGCCGCGGAACGCTTCCGGGCCTCCGAAACAACTCCGGATCACACCGATCCGAACACGAAAGTTGTCCAAAATGAAATTTCAGTCACAACGGAGCTAGACACTCTGAGAAACCAGATCCGAGACCCACGAAGAAGGATCCAAAAGGTCCGGGATATTACAGATAGCATTTACACTTCGTGACACACTGCAACTCATTTCTTTGATGAGTGAGATGTGTTTCTCAGTGTGCATGCCATTACTCCGCCAGATTTTTCAATCAATTTTTAAGCAAAGTTAACTATGGCACTTCATGACATACCTCAACTCATTTCTTTGATGAGTGAGTTGTATTTCTCAGTGACCAAAGACATTGCTCTGACAAGATTTACCCTTAGACATTTTCAGATTCTCATATGTTTACAAGCAATACATACTTCGAGCATCTCAGCCAAGAAGAGTTATGAGAACAAAGTTTTCAGATTTCAGAAGAGTCTAAAAGACACAACATGAAGAAGAAATTGGTTAAAGTTTATTAAGACTAACTCAGATATTTTCAAGAAAAGTTCATATGCAAACACAAGAAATACATGAAACTTCAACCGGCTGAAAAACTTCAGACATTCATATTCCTATATAATAGAAGATTCCTCTTTAAGTTGTTTTCATATTTATGATCAGGATATGCACAGAGAAATCTTTCTGAATTTTTAGGGAAGGCCAAAACATTTTAAGGAGCAGCCAATTCAACAGATACCAATGAATAGGATGAGTGATAATGGTTGATAACAGTTGAACCAGGAAGCTGAGATGTATGGCATTTCACATTCATCACAGGGTTTCAAATAAGATAGCAGTTCAAACTGAAGATAAGAATTTCAGTCGACAGAAGTGAGCTATATAGACAGTTATGTAATGCATGGGTCAGAAGTTCAAACAAGATAGGGTCAAGTAACCATTCAAGGTTAGCAAATAAATAGTGTTTTCATATAAGAATTCCAAGCAATTGACCATTATTGATTCGAAGCTTACAACCTCGGATGTATAATAGTGATAGTCAAGAAGGCAAGAACAGATAGTTCCAAAGAGACAGTCACTAAACAGAAGATATGAGATAGCGATGTCGACACTTCCAATCAAGACAAATGAGAAGTGCAGCAGCTTGTGTCAATCATTTAGAGGGTATGAGAATTGATTTAGCATTAGTGAGCTAAGAACAGTACTGTCAGATGATCAAAGTCCAGAAAAGAATTCAGACATACCAGCTTAGAACTATACTGACAGTAAATGTTACTCAAATTGGAAAAATGATGTGCAAGGTAAGCTAATAAGCTAATCACAACCAAGACAGTGTATTAAGTTAAGCTCCCCCTTAGTAAAAGCAGGAGAAGAAATGAGGACAAGTAAGACAAACTCATGTCAATATTTTGCTCCCCCTGAATGCATGCACGCAACTAATCTTTTTGGAATTTTCAATATGTATGTTATGCAATAAAATTTGAAACCAGTATATGCATTTAAGAACATGTATGCATATGCTTTGACTCCCCCTAACTAAATGCATTGAATCATCAAGAATGACCTCAAAGATCGAAATTGTAAACGTTCAAGTCAGGGAATGCAGTTCCAATTCAGTCCAATCAGATGTTCAATAAATTCTTCAACAGATGAGCAATCTCATTCAGAAGATTTTCAGGCATCATTTATTTCAATAACAATCTACTCGATAGATGTATATATGGAACATTTCATGCACAACACAACATGCAAGCATCTAATTCAGTCAATTCAGTTTTTCAGAAGTGCAATTTTTTGTTATCATTCCAATATTTAGACAGATATTTCAGCATGTGCATTAAAAGACATGAAACTTCACAGTGTGCAAATGATGACAGATATGCACGAACACATCAAACACGATATGCATTTTACTCAAATAACCAAACCTGTGAGCATACGGAAATGGGGTTTTACCACAATCAGGTGCCTTGGTATATTAACCCACTTTTTATTCTTCAGCTTCCAAGGCACACCTGCAAAACATAGATCTCATTTTGTGTTTCTAGGTACCGAAGACTTCTTGGGTCCTACATTGTTAGTAGCACCTCTAATGGGTGCCTTCCACATCCTTTGGGCTTTCACATCATCAAAAATCATTAGAGAACAACTATTCATGGAATGCCCAACTTGCCCACAGTAATGACATGAGACAGTAGGTTTTAAATTTCTTTTATGCACATTAGCATTATCATGGAAATTTTTCTTTTTATTTCTACCAAGCACATTCTCCCTAGCAGGGTATCTAGCATATTTGAAATTCACATTCCTACCCTGGACATGCCAACAGTCCTTGACTGTATGGCCATGCTTCCCACAGTGAGAGCAAACAGAAGAGTTTCTCCTATGAGAGCCTAACAAGCATTCAGTAGCCTTGTGACCAGGCTTGTTACAGTTGAAGCAAGTGATGTGCTGGTTCACTGAAACAGATTTGTTCTTAAGGAAACCATGTTGGTTTGTAGAGAATTTAGCATGATATGATTGTGAATTTTTCTTATCTCTTGCAAACCAGTATTGTGCAATCGTGTGTCCTAATTTACCACAGTGAAGACATTCAGTTTTCCTTTTCTGAAATGGGGGATCTTCATCATGCGATTTCTTGGCATGCATTATGCTGGCATTCAGATCATCCTCTTCCATCAATTTACAATCATGCATCAAATGACCGAATCTATGACAGTAATGGCATGAAGTTTTCTTTTTGTATGCATGTGTATATGTGGATGATTTATGGGCAACATGCAAGGAGGTGGCAGAACAATTTTTGTTCTTTTGTTTTCCAGCTGGTTTCAAAGACTTCTGAGCATTAAACTGGAGAACAGGTGAGTACTGTGAATTGTGAGAACCAAGACTGGACACAAAAGATGCTTCTATTTTGTTTTCAAAACTCTTTTTCTTTGTAGGGTTATAGCCCAACCCCTCCTTCTGAAAGTTAACCTTAACTCCTAACCGTTTATCTAGGTTTTCTTGCGCGTCAACAAATTTAGATAAAGTGTTTTTCAAATCCTTAATTTCATTTTCCGGAGCAACAATAAGTAATTCAGAATTGGCATTTTCTTCATCACTACTTGCAAGTCTTTCACTTAAGCAAGCATTGACAGTTTTAACATTTTTAATTTCAGCTTTAAGCCTGTCCAATTCTTCTGAGCTGTCCGACACCACGAACTTACCCTTTTCAAGGACCAGCAATTTCTCTGACATGGTGGTGTTTAAGTGTTTTAAATTCTCAATATCTTCCTTAAGCTTATCATTTTGCACTAATTCATTTATTAAAAATTGATCTTCTGAATTGACCTCATGCGACCTTCTGGTTTCAATTTCTTCTAGATCTTTTTGAAGTTTTTCATTATTTCTTTGCAACTCCCTGTTTACAGATGTAATTGCATCAAATTTCTCAGCAAGTAGGTTCTTCCCTTGTTTGAGTTTCTCACATTTTCCTTCATTCTCAATGACATATTTTTTAAGAGACTCATTTTCAGATTTAAGTTTGTTCAGTTCTGAGTTAGCAAGTTCAAGATCTTCTAGAGATTTTTTATTCTGAACAGGATCATTAGCATAGAATTGATTATCACTAGCTGAGCTAAGCTTCTCTTCTAGATCAGAGATCTCATTTGCAAGTTCTTGATTTTCAATTTTTAACAATTCAATTTATTTCTTAAGCATTTGGATATCAGACAAGCAAGCATCATGGGATTGTTTCAACTCCAGACATTTGTCACAAGAAGAATTTGAACTATCCAATCCAGTCCCCTTTTTCAAATTTTTATAATGCTTCCTTAACTTCTCATGTGACTCTAATAAGTCAGCATATGCATCCTCCCAGTCATTTATAGAAAAGTTATCAAAAGGGTTTACCTCATCATCATCCTCTTCTTCATTATGGCTGCCACTTTGATTACTTCCGTTAGCCATCATGCAGCTGTCCTCATTTCTCTTATGAGCTAGCTTCAGCTTATCCAGAATGTCCATAGAGGACCTGCAGTCATGAAAGCAAGAATGTAGGGCCTTGTCAGTGGCTGCTTTCATTAGATTGAAAACTTTCTGATTTTCTCCGAGCTTTGATCTGTGACTGTTAGTCCATTTGGACTCTTTCTTTGGTAATCTGTGAGGACCGTGTGAAATTAATTTCCACAGATAAGGATTAATCAATTTTACATAATTATGCAGACTACTAAGCCACGAATTAAAATTAGACCCATTGAAAACCGGTGGATGAGCCATGGTGATCAGTTCAAGAGTAATTCTCGCGATAGACTGAGCACAAATAGAAATGCACCTAAAACAGGATAGCAGGATCCTCTGCAGATCGTTGGATCTAATGAATTAGAGACCCGCTCTGATACCAATTGTTGGGGTACAAGGCACGGATTCAGAGGGGGGGTGAATGAATCTCCGTTCAAAAACTATTGCGAAATAAAACTTTTGCCAACACTCAATGAAGTCTACTAAGACCACCGAGCAATCTTACTCAGGAAACTGAAAATGCTGAAGATAGATAACCCAAGGAATCGTGCAGACTCAACTCACAAATTCACTCAAGGGATGAGAAGCACTAAGAAGCATATGTTTCTATTAAGCACTCAGTCGAACACTTAACAGCAATACCAAATCACGTAGGAAAGCTTCTGATATAGAACGCTCAAACAACCTAAGAAGGGGGATAGAAGATATGGAAATGTACGCAAGGCAAATCACGATGGACAAGATATTTTTAGGTGGTTCGGCCAGACCACAGTCTGCCTACGTCCACCCCTCACCCCAAACCGGAGTGAGGCTTCCCTTGCAAAAGCAAGAACCGCAGACTCAGTCTGTAATAGATGACGCCTAACAGCTTGACCCAGTGGAACACACTCCTCTCTTCCTCAAACCCGGAGGGGAACCACCAGTGACTCCCAGTAACTAGCAGCCAGAGACCCAAGTCTCTCTTCCTCCAAACCGGAGGGAAACCACAAGTGACACCCAGTCACTTGCAAACCATAGGACCAATCCTCCCTTCCTCCAAACTGGAGGGAAACCCACAAGTAGCACACTACTACTTGCAACCGCAGACTACGTCTCCCTTCTCCTGAGTCCACAGGAGGAACCCGACCTCAAACCAGAGGATCGGAAGAACAAAGAGGAAAAGTGGAATGAACTCTGGTTATCCAATGAAGCAATCTGAAATCTGCCATCATAAGAACTCCAAAACAAATGCATGGACAGAATAAAGCATGTGGAAGGTCCACAGAACCAGAACTGGTTATAGCAATCAGACGGAAGATTCCAACAGTGTGAAGAGTAGAAAAATTGATGATAGGAAAGAAAAGGTAGACAGTGGTAGGGGTGAGAAACAGTCAAAGCAAATTACATCTCAAGGAATCAATCAACTGATAAGAGAGGATTGTCAACAAAGTGCCTGTTGATCAAGTTGTCAGGGGTGAACCAGATCGTGAGGGATTTTAAGGCATGCATCACTACAATAAGTCTTAACATGAATAGACTCTCCTATCATAGAGGGTTATGAATAGGCAACTTGACCAACCTGATTTAATTTTGATGTATACCAAATTTGTCAATTAAACACAATACTTATATCTGAATTCAAGTATTAATAAAGGTGAACCAAATAATCATATAACACTCAGGACCAATCATCTTTATCTTACACGCATGATATCAACGACTCCTTTGAGAGTTACACAGATCAGTATTGAGATTAAACATTTTTACAAGAGCATGAGTTGACAGAGATTGCAAGATTTTCATTTGAAGCACATTATTCTTTTCCTAAGAAATTTAAGTTGATCAACACCTTTTTACATGAGACACAACACGTCTCAGGTGAAGTGACCCAGTTACTCAGTGTGATAACTGTCATTGTCTCTCAACATTGAGACCAGAGTTGGCAATAGAAGTGTCTTTTTACGTGAGGAGACACCTTGATTAGAGGCCAGACTTCTCAGTTACTCAACACAAATATGCCATTGCTCTGTCATATTTTTTAATAAATTTTCACCAGAGATAACTATGGCACTTCATGACATAGGATTACTATATTTCATTGATACATTACCCAGTTTCTCAGTGAGCAAGTCATTGCTCTGAATTCAATTTTTCCTTTTAGTCAACATTTTCCAAGCAAGTGTTTAAAAACAATACTCACTCTATGTATCTCAATCAAAGTAGCCTTGATTTCAAATTTTCAGATTTCAGATGAGTGAGTCTAAGATTTTCATGACACATATGGTTAAGGTTTATTAAGGCTTATCATTCAGATATTTTCAAGTCATTTAAGTGCAAATCTGAGAATACATTAACTTTATATCAGTCTGATTCAGTGGTCACTCTTAAACCTATATGAAAGGAATTTCATCATAATTCTCAGACTGAATTGCATGGCATGCAACTAGAGTTCCTCAGATCAGATCAAAAATACAGCTGACCAACTAATCAACCATAGACACAAGTAACCCATACCAGCTAAGAAGAATGTGAAGAATGAGTATAACTGGCGGAAGAGTCAACAACAAGAGAGAAGAGCATTAGAGGATCCAATAAACTAGACAGGAGTATTTCAGGTGAACTGTCTAGATTCATCATGAAAATAGCAAGGCATGCATATGACACTCAGTTGTGCAAAACAATTGTTCAAGCATCAGAGCATTCTTTATTCAGAAATCAATGACAGGCTGACACAAGATAATTTTTCAAACAATTCAACTCTCAAATCAGAATGAAATCAACACACATGAATATGAAAGTGAGTCGAATAACTAGACAGGAAGGGTTCAAGAGGTGAACGACTAGTGAGTCTAAAATACTCCCCCTGTCTAGATGCAATGAGTTATTCCTTTTTGGATTTTTCAAATTAGATGATATGCAATGCATCACATAGTATATATGCACTATGCAACGAGACTGGTCATAAGCAGCAATAACATCATGCGAAATCAATCAAATTTTCAAAAGATTTCAATTAAGCACAGATAAATCAATATGATATGCAAACATCTAAAGCAAGTAATTTCTGATAACAGAATTTAGAACATATTTTCAGAACTGACCTGAATAGTGCAATCCTGGGGGTTTTATTCTTGAGTGCCTTAGATTATTAACCCCTTTATTCATCAACTTCCAAGGCACACCTGCAGCACATTAATCATTTTGATCCTGCAGGGACCCAAACAGCCTTGGGTCCTGCGTTAGTCCTGACAGGTGTTCTGAACAGTCTCTTAGCAACATTATCATCATAGCCCATCAACTTATGGTTGGACAAGGAATAACCAAATTGACCATAGTGATGATAGGTAGCAAATTTCAAGTTCTTTTTATGCACATTATTTTGAGCATGCATATTGAAGTTTCTATTTTGAACATGAAAATTTTGTTCTCTAAAATCTGTCAACCAGCATTGAGATGCTTTGTGGCCAGATTTTCCACAGTTAAAGTAATCACTTGACTTTCTCATGAGAACATTTTTCTCCTTTCCAAACATATTCCAATGAATAGGGAATTTGACAAATTTATACATGGGTTCACTCTCATGTGCATACCAGCATTGAGCAGCAATGTGGCCTGGTTTGCCACAGTAGAAACACTGAACGTTCTTTTTCATGAACTCAGTTTTATTCCTTAAATTATTCTGTTGGATAGAGAATTTAATCGATTTATCAGTATGTTTGCCTTCCTGTGCATGCCAACACTGTGCACCAATGTGTCCAAACTTCCCACAGCAAAAGCAATTCAGATTCTTTTTTTCTAGGAACATGATTTCTAGCATGAGTTTTCTGTGTAGTAGCAGTTAGGTCATCAATTCTCATTAAGTTACATTCACACATAAGATGACCTAGTTTGTGATAGTAAAAACATTTTATTCTTCTATTTTGAGCATGAGAATGTTTCTTCATTTTAAAGCTCCTAGCATGAATTCTATTAGATTTCAGATCATCTTTTCTCATGACAAAACACTCAACCATTTCATGGCCAAACTTTTCACGGTAAAAGCATTCGACATTCTTGACAATAGATTTGTTGGCCTGAACTTTCTTAGCATGCTGATTGTCATCATTCTTTTTCAATATTTTTCTTTTCTATTTTGTTTTCTTATTTTCTTGAGCAACAGCTTGTTTAGGGGATGAGGTGGAAGTGCTAGGTATTTCTGAGCTATGCACACAAGTTGTATAAGGTTTATTCCTCATTCCCTGCTTAACTTGAAAATGATTGCCTTTCTTCATGCAGTTATCTTTGAATACAACATTCTGCTTCTCTTGATTAGCATATTCAGATAGAGATTTGTTCAAATCCAAAATCTCATTTCTAAGAGAAGAGTTGAGCAGTTCAGAGGTTGTTACTTTTTCATTAAGCATGGCATTGATGACTTTGTGACTGTCAATCTCTTCCATCAATGCACTCATCCTCTCATATTCATTTTTAGATGTATTCTTTCCCTTTTCAAGCATCAGGAGCTTATTAGATCTGGCAGTATTCAGAAGCTTCAACTCTTCATTCTCCTTTCTTATTTGTTCATTCTGAACCAGTTCATTAGTTAGTATTTGATCATTTCCTAATGAATTCAGCATATCTTCTAGTTCAGAAATCTTAGCAGTAAGTTCATCATTTTTAATTTTTTGTAAAGAAATTTGTTCTTTATGTTTGACGAGTTCAGCTTGACTTTCCTCTTGAAGTCTTTTGTAAATTTCAATTTCATTTTTCTGTTCCAGCAAAAATTCATTTTCTTCTTTCAATGATCTGATTTCATGCATCATTTCTTTTCTTAGTTTCTTTTTCTCAGATTTAACCTTATCATATTTCTCAATTAAGTGCTCATTTAACACAATCAAGTCCTCAATACAAAAATTTCCAGAGTCAGAGTTTACCTGTGATGAAGTTTCCTCCATATGATCCTGGTCTTCGTCTGCTACCATGAGACACTTCACCTCTTCCTGACTTGTGATAGCAGCAACCATATTAACAACTTCTGATGCACTGTAGCAATCAAACACACAAGGAAACTTGTCAGTATTTGTAGCCCTTCGAGTTAGCTCCAGGGCCTTCTGATTCTCTACGAATTTCAAGTGGTCTGAAATTTTCCATAAGGATTTATCCTTTGGAACTTCATAAGAGCTGTGTGCGATTATTATCCACAGATCTGGATTAATCTTCATCACGTACTCTCTAAATTTATTAAACCACTTGTAAAAACCTAGACCCTCAAACTTTGGAGGATCAATCATGATTTCCATGCTCAGACAGAATAAGAGTTCTAAATAGAACACTAATCAAACACAATGCAAGCAAATGAATCAACTCAGATCGCACCGAATCCAAATACAGATCGGATCTGCAAGTCGCTGGACCTTCTGTGCAGACATCCGCTCTGATACCAATTGTTGGGACCGGTGCGATGGATTCAGAGGGGGGTGAATGAATCTCCCCTTTAAATGTTGCCCCAATCGAAAACTTAGAACACTCAGAGATATGAAAATAAAAATAGTTTCAGTTCTACCGAGTCTGAATTACCGAAACAGAAATACAGTGATGTGTTTAATCAAACACAAAACGTGCAGTCAAATCTCTACTGAACAGAAGAAGCAGATCGACCTAAGCATTCATCTAGCGGAAGCAGAAATGAAGATTCAAACCACAGTGCACTAAGAGTTTTTTAGGTGGTTCGGTCCTCCAGACCTACATCCACCCCACACTCAAACCCGAGTGTGGATTCCGCTGATACACAGCTTAAACCGCTGGGCCTCACACCTTGCCTACAACCGCTGACTAACAACTTGACCACTGGGCGTTACAGCTTTGCCAACCGCTGGGGACTACAGCTTAACCCGTCCAGAGGAATCCTCCTCTGCCCGCTGAGTAACACAGCTTGCTCTGCTGACTAACAGCTTGAAATAAAGAGTGTAAAACAAAACAAGAAATGGGAAAACACAGCGACAGAAAGCTGTATACGATGATAGCACGAGTGTGGCTCTCACGGAGCTGACTGGCCTGGATTTGATCCATGGTCCAGTAGAGACAAAGCTTCAGATGACTATCTTCTTCTTCTTCTCAACTCTCGATCTCTCTTTCTTCTGAAAACACAACATGGGTCAGAAGTTCAAACAAGATAGGGTCAAGTAACCATTCAAGTTTAGCAGATAAATAGTGTTTTCATACAAGAATTCCAAGCAATTGACCATTATTGATTCGAAGCTTACAACCTCAGATGTATAATAGTGATAGTCAAGAAGGCAAGAATAGATAGTTCCAAAGAGACAGTCACTAAACAGAAGATATGAGATAGCGATGTCGACACTTCCAATCAGGATAAATGAGAAGTGCAGCAGCTTGTGTCAATCATTTAGAGGGTATGAGAATTGATTTAGCATTAGTGAGCTGAGAACATTACTGACAGATGATCAAAGTCCAGAAAAGAATTCAGACATACCAGCTTAGAACTGTACTGACAGTAAATGTTACTCAAATTGGAAGAATGAAGTGCAAGGTAAGCTAATAAGCTAATCACAACCAAGACAGTTTATTAAGTGAAGCTCCCCCTCAGCAAAAGCCGGAGAAGAAATGAAGACAAGTGAGACAAACTCATGTCAATATTTTGCTCCCCCTGAATGCATGCACGCAACTAATCTTTTTGGAATTTTCAATATGTATGTTATGCAATAAAATTTGAAACCAGTATATGCATTTAAGAACATGTATGCATATGCTTTGACTCCCCCTAACTAAATGCATTGAATCACCAAGAATGACCTCAAAGATCGAAATTGTAAACGTTCAAGTCAGGGAATGCAGTTCCAATTAAGTCCAATCAGATGTTCAATAAATTCTTCAACAGATGAGCAATCTCATTCAGAAGATTTTCAGGCATCATTTATTTCAATGACAATCTACTCGATAGATGTATATATATGAACATTTCATGCACAACACAACATGCAAGCATCTAATTCAGTCAATTCAGTTTTTCAGAAGTTCAATTTTTTGTTATCATTCCAATATTTAGACAGATATTTCAGCATGTGCATTGAAAGACATGAAACGTCACAGTGTGCAAATGATGACAGATATGCACGAACACATCAAACATGATATGCATTTTACTCAAATAACCAAACCTGTGAGCATACGGAAATGGGGTTTTACCATAATCAGGTGCCTTGGTTTATTAACCCCTTTTTTAATCTTCAGCTTCCAAGGCACACCTGCAAAACACAGATCTCATTTTATGTTTCTAGGTACCCAAGACTTCTTGGGTCCTACATTGTTAGTAGCACCTCTAACGGGTGCCTTCCACATCCTTTGGGCTTTCACATCATCAAAAATCATTAGAGAACAACTATTCATGGAATGCCCAACTTGCCCGCAGTAATGACATGAGACAGTAGGTTTTAAATTTCTTTTCTGCACATTAGCATTATCATGGAAATTTTTCTTTTTATTTCTACCAAGCACATTCTCCCTAGCAGGGTATCTAGCATATTTGAAATTCACATTCCTACCCTGGACATGCCAACAATCCTTGACTGTATGGCCATGCTTCTCACATTGAGAGCAAACAGAAGAGTTTCTCCTATGAGAGCCTAACAAGCATTCAGTAGCCTTGTGAACATGCTTGTTACAGTTGAAGCAAGTGATGTACTGGTTCACTGAAATAGATTTGTTCTTATTGAAACCATGTTGGTTTGTAGAGAATTTACCATGATATGAATGTGAATTTTTCTTATCTCTTGCAAACCAACATTGTGCAATCGTGTGTCCTAGTTTACCACAGTGAAGACATTCAGTTTTCCTTTTCTAAAATGAGGGATCTTCATCCTGAGATTTCTTGGCATGCATTATGCTGGCATTCAGATCATCCTCTTCCATCAATTTACATTCATGCATCAAATGACCGAACCTATGACAGTAATGGCATGAAGTTTCTTTTTATATGCATGTGTATATGTGGATGATTTATGGGCAACATGCAAGGAGGTGGCAGAACAATTTTTGTTCTTTTGTTTTCCAGCTGGATTCAAAGACTTCTGAGCATTAAACTGGAGAACAGGTGAGTTCGGTGAACTGTGAGAACCAAGACTGGACACAAAAGATGTTTGTATTTTATTTTCAAAACTCTTTTTCTTTGCAGGGTTATAGCCCAACCCCTCCTTCTGAAAGTTAACATTAACTCCTAGCAGTTTATCTAGGTTTTCTTGCCCGTCAACAAATTTAGATAAAAAGTTTTTCAAATCCTTAATTTTATTTTCCAGAGCAACAATAAGTAATTTAGAATTGGCATTTTCTTCATCACTACTTGTAAGTCTTTCACTTAAGGAAGCATTGACAGTTTTAACATTTTCAATTTCAGCTTTAAGCCTGTCCAATTCTTCTGAGCTGTCCGACACCACGCACTTACCCTTTTCAAGGACCAGCAATTTCTCTGACATGGTGGTGTTTAAGTATTTTAACTTCTCAATATCTTCCTTAAGCTTATTATTTTGCACTAATTCATTTATTAAAAATTGATCTTCTGAATTGACCTCCTGCGACCTTCTGGTTTCAATTTCTTCTAGATCTTTTTGAAGTTTTTCATTATTTCTTTGCAACTCCCTGTTTACAGATGTAATTGCATCAAATTTCTCAGCAAGTAGGTTCTCCCTTGTTTGAGTTTCTCACATTTTCCTTCATTCTCAATGACATATTTTCTGAGAGACTCATTTTCAGATTTAAGTTTGTTCAGTTCTGAGTAAGCAAGTTCAAGATCTTCTAGAGATTTTTTATTCTGAACAGGATCATTAGCACAGAATTGATTATCACTAGCTGAGCTAAGCTTCTCTTCTAGATTAGAGATCTCATTTGCAAGTTCTTGATTTTCATTTTTTAACAATTCAATTTGTTTCTTAAGCATTTGGATATCAGACAAGCAAGCATCATGGGATTGTTTCAACTCCAGACATTTGTCACAAGAAGAATTTGAACTATCCAATCCAGTCCCCCTTTTCAACTTTTTATATTGCTTCCTTAACTTCTCATGTGACTCTAATAAGTCAGCATATGCATCCTCCCAGTCATTTATAGAAAAGTTATCAAAAGGGTTTACCTCATCATCGTCCTCTTCTTCATTTTGGCTACCACTTTGATTACTTCTGTTAGCCATCATGCAGCTGTCCTCATTTCTCCTATGAGCTAGCTTCAGCTTATCCAGAATGTCCTTAGCGGACCTGCAGTCATGAAAGCAAGATTGTAGGGCCTTGTCAGTAGCTGCTTTCATTAGATTGAAAACTTTCTGATTTTCTCCAAGCTTTGATCTGTGACTGTTAGTCCATTTGGACTCTTTCTTTGGTAATCTGTGAGGACCGTGTGAAATTAATTTCCACAGATAAGGATTAATCAATTTTACATAATTATGCAGACTACTAAGCCACGAATTAAAATTAGACCCATTGAAAACCGGTGGATGAGCCATGGTGATCAGTTCAAGAGTAATTCTCGCGATAGACTGAGCACAAATAGAAATGCACCTAAAACAGGATAGCAGGATCCTCTGCAGATCGTTGGATCTGATGAATTAGAGACCTGCTCTGATACCAATTGTTGGGGTGCAAGGCACGGATTCAGAGGGGGGGTGAATGAATCCCCGTTCAAAAATTATTGCGGAATAAAACTTTTGCCAACACTCAATGAAGTCTACTAAGACCACCAAGCAATCTTACTCAGGAAACTGAAAATGCTGAAGATAGATAACCCCAGGAATCGCGCAGACTCAACTCACAAATTCGCTCAAGGGACGAGAAGCACTAAGAAGCATATGTTTCTATTAAGCACTCAGTCGAACACTTAACAGCAATACCAAATCACGCAGTAAAGCTTCTGATATAGAACGCTCAATCAACCTAAGAAGGGTGATTGAAGATATGGAAATGTACGCAAGGCAAACCATGATGGACAAGATATTTTTAGGTGGTTCGGCCAGACCACAGTCTACCTACGTCCACCCCTCACCTCAAACCGGAGTGAGGCTTCCCTTGCAAAAGCAAGAACCGCAGACTCAGTCTGCAATAGACGGTGCCTAACAGCTTGACCCAGAGGAACACACTCCTCTCTTCCTCCAACCCGGAGGGGAACCACCAGTGACTCCCAGTCACTAGCAGCCAGAGACCCAAGTCTCTCTTCCTCCAAACCGGAGGGAAACCACATGTGACACCCAGTCACTTGCAAACCGGAGGACCAATCCTCTCTTCCTCCAAATCGGAAGGAAACCCACAAGTAGCACACCACTACTTGCAACTAGAGACTACGTCTCCATTCTCCCGAGTCCACAGGAGGAACCCGACCTCAAACCAGAGGATCGAAAGAACGAAGTGGAAAAGCGAAAAAATAATAAAATAAAATCAAATAGATTGAATGATGTGACAGAAGCTATTGGGAATGCAGCAGCTAACTGTGATCCCTTGGACCTATATCGCAAACACAATCGCAAGAGTTGAGATTTTTGGAAATCGCCGAACCACCGTGCGCACACGCTTCCCCGGGTGACTCGGTGATGCCGAGTGGAGGTAGTGGATCAAGGCCCTTGCTGGTAGAGGGCCAGCCGGGCTATGGTTGCCCTCCCAAGGGTACGGTGCCCACAATCAAGGGGCTGGCTAGGTGCCTAAGGGACACCGGGTCACTCTCTCTCACAAGTCCACGGTGACCGCACACAAGCTGGAAGCTCTGGGGTCGGGCGCTCTCTCACCGCCAGCGGAGCAATTCCACGGATATTAAAGGAACAAACACCGAATTGGGAGCAAGGGTTTAGAGCTTACCTGGTCGGTTTGAAGAAACCGACCCCGTTCGGAGACGAGGGCGAGCGGGGAAGTGTGGGTTCCCCGCACACTGCGTCGCTCGAAGCTTCACCCTGTTTAAGTAATTTACATGCACTACTCCTCACACAGGAGGGGGGAGCTCGGGGTGGGGAGAATAGGGGGTACAAGCAAACACTACCTCCTCACAGGGAGGGGAGGTAAGCCGGCCAGGCGGGAAGGGGAGTGAG
The DNA here is from genome assembly GCA_022559845.1 of Amorphophallus konjac. NCBI lineage: Eukaryota > Viridiplantae > Streptophyta > Magnoliopsida > Alismatales > Araceae > Amorphophallus > Amorphophallus konjac. The sequence continues at coordinate 6,558 of JAHNEJ010002413.1, read as the reverse complement.
GCAAAGGAAGAAGCCGAACGGCCCTTTGTGGTTCTGCCCGCCTGTCTACCTGTCTGATAGATGCTCGCTGTTGATGCTGCCTAGGACGCTCCGAACTCAGAAGCCGACGAAACCAACGTCAAATCGTCACTGACTGACTCGGGATGACTCCTGAATTTTCTCAGGAAGTCTTGTCACCGCTAACGGTCGGGGCAGGCGCTGGACCGGTGTGGTTTGGCTCAAGCTCGGACTGGTTCCCAGACGCTGCAGCAGGATGACGAAGTCCCCACGAACGCTACCGTGATCCGAATGAGACGGGACCAGGACGGACGCGAGCGTGGATGAGTCTTCTTCAGTCAGCAACAAAGAACAGTGCCATAGGATGTCGGGTCGAAAGTTACAGCCTGAAGAATGGGAAGAGGTCGGGACTGCTTGTGGCTGATCTGGCCTGCGTCCCTGAGGTAGAAAAATTCGAACAGAATGCTCCGGCCTCCAAACGGCGTCCCGCTGGTTGTGCTGGACAGGAGACTGGTAGAGCTTCGCCCCGGTCAAATGGCGCGCCCAGGGGAGCTGGGGTGTGGTCGCTAGGAGCTTCTGAAAGTCGCTTCTGGTTGCAGGCCGGACTGGTTCTACGCAGTCGGTGAAGAACGGCTCTCCCGGGCAGCTCCGACCTCGGATTGAGGCGGGACCACCTCGCCTGCGAAGCCGACTGGAAGAGCTTTCCGTCTATGTATGACACACCTCCAGGGGCTCCGGGATGTGGTCAAGGGCGGTGCTGCAACAGGCTGTTGATCTGCAGGTCTTCAGCTACACACAGATTAGAAGAAAGAATGGTTGAGGGGGTGGTTTCTTTGGTGGAGGGGAATAGGATATGGAGGTATTGGTGGTGGGGAAGGGTTGGGAGGTGGGAAGGGGAAGTGGGGGAGGATGGCAGGGCGGAGCTAGCAGGGGGGAGAGGTGGGTGCGCTGGTGGCTTTGGAGGAGGTGGGGAGGGGGGGGCGCAAATGGGTTGGAGGGAGGGGAAGGGTTCTCTCCCTTATTTAAAATGGGATTAAGAAGGGAGTTAAGTCTAGTCTTGGGAATGGGAAGGGTTGTCTTGGGAGGGTGAAGGGGTGCTTAGGGGGTTGGGATTCTCCCTTGGGAGATGGAAGGAGTGGCTTGGAATGGGGAGAGTTGCCTTGGAAGGTGAAAGGTTACTTGGGTAGTGGTGAGAGTAATGGTAGTATTGAAGGGGCCTAGGGAAGGTGAAAGGGTTGGGCTAGTGTGGAGGATGAGGTGGCAAGGGGGAGAGGAGAGAGGGGGCTGCGAATTGAGGAGAGAGAGTGGGGGGTCACCCCCTTTAGAGAGAGAGAGAGATAGAGAGAGAGAGAGAGATGGGTTCACACAAGGTTTTTGTGGAATGCTAAATTCAAACTTTCATTAGTTCACCAAGGGGGGTTTGGGGTCCTATTTATAGGGACCCAAACTTTTACATGACAAGACTACCCCTGGCTTTACACATAATGACCAAGCTGTCCAAAAAGCAACCAAGGGGTAGATGAAGACTAAAACATAGGGAAATGACTTAGGACCTAGGATGATGACTCAAATAAAGGGGAAAATTACATCAAAATGACTCAAACAAAAAGCAAGAAATACATCAAAATGATCCAGGTAGAAAAGCAAAGGGTCGTGGGGGCCCTGCTCGACATGGAGCTCGATCCTATTCCTCTCCAGGAGGAAGTGAAGTCCCGAGCCAGAGAGAATCGTGGGTGATGTCCCCATCACAGGGTCTCGGGCTGCGAAAAGCTCGACTCTGTCGAGTAGGGGCCCACCCTGCTGCGATTCTGCTCCAATATGTCAGGGTCCAGCTGCTGGAGATCCTCCCGACTTACCCATGTGTCATCTGACGGAGGCCGTCCCTTCCACCTAACCAGATATCGCTCATAGGCCCTGCTCCGGGTAGTAGTGATCTGTTCATCTAATATCCGCTCCACTTGCTCACGCTGGTTCCTTGGGCCTGGTGGAGCTCTCTTATGGGTAGGGGCTCTCTCAAAGGATGGAACAGGCTGGATGTCCTCACTGGGTGTCACCGTGGGACCCTTGTATGGCACCAGGTCAGCCACGTTGAAAGTGTGACTTACTCCGTATTCCTCAGGGAGGTCTAACACATAAGCATTAGTGCCAACGCGTCTCAGAACCTTGAAGGGGCCTGCTCCACGAGACCTCAATTTTGAGACATTTCCAGGGAATAATCTCTCAGTCCTCACCATCACAAAATCACCGACACAGAATTCTTGGTGGCGGCGGTGGGAATTGGCTAATTTCTTGTATACCTCGTTGCACTTGTTGATTTGTTTGCGAATGGTGCCATGCAGTGTCATGAATGATGATCCTCTAGAGATGAAGGGAGGGCCTGGACAACCAAATTCAGCCCTATCAAGTGTTACATTGGTTTTGACGGACTTAGGAGGACCGGGGCATCCATAAATGATTCTATCAGGTATGGGTGCAGTGAATGCCGGAGGACCCGGACTTCCATGTATACTCCTATCATGCATAAGATGGATGATGAGTGGGGGAGGACCTACATATCTAAATGTAAACCTGTCGTGCACTGGACCTAGTGTGTGTGTGACACAAATGAGATGACTTGACTTACTAGCCCTACCAAATGATGCAAAATGTAGTGACACATGCATTTCCATCCAAATGGCATCTTCTATGTGTGTGGCTTGGTGTGGGAGTTTCCACTCATAGGGGTCGAAGGGGTCTAGGAAAGTGGAGTGGGCTTGGTCCAATAAGGTGGGTGAGGGTAGGAAGGAGTGGGTGGTGAGTGATGCAGGTTGGTTACATGAGTACTCGGAAGCCCATTGGAAGGGGTCAAAAGGATCAAGATGGGTCGAGGGGTGGGTGAAGTGGAGGTGGGCCTCAATCCAAGAGATAGACCTGGGGTCCCTAGCGCACGTGGGGAAGTGGAAATCATGAACCCGATGGGACCTAACGTAATGCTCCTTGCAAAGGGGCGAGGGGTAGGGAAAGGTGTAGGAGGGCAAGGAGGTGGGTTGGCAATGAGGGGCTAGCGGGAAGGGATCATGCGGATCTAGGAGGACTTGGGTTGAGGGGAATGAGGCTTCTTCCCATCCTAGACCTTGAGCACTCCAAAGCATACACTCCCTAGTGTGGCCTAGGCACTCGTCTCCTAATGGGGTAAGTACCAAAGTGGATTCCCTAGGTGGAGTGCCCTTTCCTTGTGGTAGGGGGGTGGTGTAAAACTCATCGGGCTCGGGTAGAAACAATAAGAGCTCACTCGTGCAAGGACCCTTGGTGTAAATGGAGGTGATGGACCCGATAGAGGGGTGTGAGAAACTAAGGTACCCCATGTCGCTTGCTCCTAAGGCCAGTATGTTTGTCACCTCTATTTGCCTTAGTATATCCTTAATCAAGTCCCTCAGGGTTCCTACAAAGCAGAACAAATGGTAGGTTGTGTGGAATGGTGGGGTGGGCACGATTGGGTTGTGGTTATCCATGGAGGGGCGCGTGACGTGGAGGAGGAGGTTTTGCTTTAGCCACTCAATGAGGGGTTCCCCTAAAATCACAATTCTCATGGAGGGAGGGGTGGGGGGACTTGGTTGGTCATCTTGTAACTCTCGGGGGAGGGTGCACCCAGTTAGGCTCAATGGGTTTTCTTTGGGTAGGGATGAGTTCTCTTGACCCAACTCTTGGCATTGGGCTTCATATTCCTCTTCCCAATCTAGGGGAGCCTCATGGACTTCGGTCACCTCCTCAAGTTCCCCTTGGGTAGGGGTAACTATTTCTTCAGTCAGTATGTTGGACATCTCTCGTGAAGGGCATTGATTGATGAAGTGTCCAAAGCCTCTACACTTAGAGCATTGTTGTCTATTTCCCTGAGTGGTCTCACCCACACTTGGCCCATTGGAACTCCCTTCTCGCCGGGGTATGGGTTGACTAGGGGTGACTCTTGTCGGATGAGGGGTGGGAGGAAGATGAGTGGGCCGAAATGGGGTACTTCCATTTGGACATGGCGTGGGGATCTTCAAGAGAGGGGCTGGGTTGGGACGGGGTCCCATGTCCTCGGGATCATCCGATCGTGGAGTGAACCTAGGAGACATAGAGTACCACATCATTCCTAAGGGATGGTTATCTAGGTTATCTCGGGGATGCCTTTCCTCGTGCCCGTAATGTCGGGGCCTCTCATAGTCATAATAAGGATCATAGTCCGACCCTTCACTATCAAACTCATCCAGTGGAGGCCAGACTCTAAGGTCATGGTTCCTAAGTGGGGGCTCATTGACTTCCCTCTCAAATTCATCCTGTGGGGGCCGAGCTCTAGGGCCGTAGTTCCTAAGTGGGGGTTCATTGGCTTCCCATCCAAATTCATCCCGTGGGGGCCGAGCTCTAGGGCCGTAGTTCCTAGGTGGGGGTTCATTGGCTTCCCATCCAAATTCATCCCGTGGGGGCCGAGCTCTAGGGCCGTAGTTCCCTTTTTGCTTCAACCCGGTCAAGTTGGGTGGTGATGATATCTAGCTGACCAAGAATGTTGTTGATGGTAGCGTCAAATCGGTCCATGGGTACTTGGGGTGTCTCCCTAGGGTGGTCATGCAAAGGAGCGATGGAAAACACGATGCCAGGGAGACCCAAATGCCAATGCCCTAGGACTAGACAAGTCTAGAACCTACTCTGATACCAAATTGATGTGACACAAGCTATTGGGAATGCAGAAGCTAACCGTGATCCCTTGGACCTATATCGCAAACACAATCGTAAGAGTTGAGATTTTTGGGAATCGCCGAACCACCGTGCGCACATGCTTCCCCAGGTGACTCGATGATGCCGAGTGGAGGTAGTGGAACAAGGCCCTTGCTGGTAGAGGGCCAGCCGGGCTATGGTTACCCTCCCAAGGGTACGGTGCCCACAATCAAGGGGCTGGCTAGGTGCCTAAGGGACACTGGGTCACTCTCTCTCACAAGTCCACGGTGACCGCACACAAGCTGGAAGCTCCGGGGTTGGGCGCTCTCTCACCGTCAGCGGAGCAATTCCATGGATATTAAAGGAACAAACACCGAATTGGGGAGCAAGGGCTTAGAGCTTACCTGGTCAGTTTGAAGAAACCGACCCCGTTCGGGGACAAGGGCGAGCGGGGAAGTGTGGGTTCCCCGCACACTGCGTCGCTCGAAGCTTCACCTTGTTTAAGTAATTTACATGCACTACTCCTCACACAGGAGGGGGGAGCTCGGGGTGGGGAGAATAGGGGGTACAAGCAAACACTACCTCCTCACAGGGAGGGGTGGTAAGCCAGCCAGGCGGGAAGGGGAGTGAGGCAAAGGAAGAAACCGAACGGCCCGTCGTGGTTCTGCCCGCCTGTCTACCTGTCTGATAGATGCTCGCTGTTGATGCTACCGAGGACGCTCCCGAACTCAGAAGCTGACGAAACCAGCGTCAAATCTTCACTGACTGAGTCGGGATGACTCCTGAATTTTCTAGAGAAGTCTTGTCGCTGCTGACGGTCGGGGTAGGCACTGGACCGGTGCGGTTTGGCTCAAGCTCGGATTGGTTCCCAGACGCTGCAACAGGATGTCAAAGGATGAGTCTTCTTCGATCAGCAACAAAGAATGGTGCCAGAGGATGTCGGGGTCGAAAGTTACAGCCTAAAGAGTGGGAAGAGGTCGGGACTGCTTCTGGCTGATCTGGCCTGCGTCCCTGAGGTAGAAAAATTGGAACATAATGCTCCGGCCTCCAACCGGCGTCTCGCTGCTTGCGCTGGACAGGCGACTGGTAGAGCTTCGCCCCGGTCAAATGGTGCGCCCAGGGTAGCTGGGGTGTGGTCGCAGGAGCTTCTGAAAGTCACTTCTGGTTACAGGCCAGACTGGTTCTGCGCAGTCGGTGAAGAACGGCCCTCCCGGGCAGCTCCAGCCTCGGATTGAGGCGGGACCACCTCGCCTGCGAAGCCGACTGGAAGAGCTTTCCGTCTATGTATGACACACCTCCAAGGGCTCCGTGATGTGGTCGAGGGTGGCGCTGCAATAGGCTGTTGATCTGCAGGTCTTCAGCTGCAAACAGATTAGAAGAAAGAATGGTTGAGGGGGTGGTTTCTTTGGTGGAGGGGAATAGGATATGGAGGTATTGGTGGTGGGGAAGGGTTGGGAGGTGGGAAGGGGAAGTGGGGGAGGATGGCAGGGGCGGAGCTAGCAGGGGGGAGAGGTGGGTGCGCTGGTGGCTTTGGAGGAGGAGGGGAGGGGGGGCGCAAATGGGTTGGAGGGAGGGGAAGGGTTCTCTCCCTTATTTGAAATGGGATTAAGAAAGGAGTTAAGTCTAGTCTTGGGAATGGGAAGGGTTGTCTTGGGAGGGTGAAGGGGTGCTTAGGGGGTTGGGATTCTCCTTGGGAGATGGAAGGAGTGGCTTGGGAATGGGGAGAGTTGCCTTGGAAGGTGAAAGGTTACTTGGGTAGTGGTGAGAGTAATGGTAGTATTGAAGGGGCCTAGGGAAGGTGAAAGGGTTGGGCTGATGTGGAGGATGAGGTGGCAAGGAGGAGAGGAGAGAGGGGGCTGCGAATTGAGGAGAGAGAGGGGAGGAGAGAAA